>CM039138.1:28218146-28233201 GCA_022036555.1 Microstegium vimineum
TAACCAAGCGAAGGGGTACGGTGGATCTTGAGCCGTAGGATTAGAGATGGACGGAGGAGATTAGAAGGGAGAAGTGGCCACGGTGGTTCTTCACCGAAACAGAGCAGAGCGGCGCGGCGGTTGCCATGGCCGGCGGCCAGAGCACGGCGGCGCGAGGGGATAGAGCTCTGCGGTGCTCGGTTTCGCAAGACGAACGCGCCGGGAGAAAGAGAAGGGAACGGCGAATGCATCTACGCGGTTTGCAGGGTCCGGAATAGCCCGAGGGTGACCGGCGGCATAGCGCGGCGGCGGTGAGGCTCTGTGCCGGCGGCATAGCGCGGCGGCGGCGAGGCTCTGTGCCGGCGGCGCGGGCTTCCAGTGCACAAAGAGAAAGAGAACAGAGGGGGAGAAGGTGTCCCGCACCCGCATGAGGCGATTGCGAGTCTTGGAGAGGGCCGAGGACGGCCGAGGATGGCTACCCTCGATGATCAGCGGCGGCACGACATCGGCGCTCGGCGGCGGGAAGAAACAGGGCGCAAGGGAGGGAGAGAAGAGAGGGATAACGTGTTCGACACTTACGCAAAGCTAAAGCGCGGCTTGGCGAAGCGATTGGAACGGCCGACGAAGCGGAACGGCAGCGGAACGCGACGCGGCGGCGGCACTGCTGCGGCTGCGATTGCGGGTGGTTCGAGAGCTAGAAGATGAGGGCTACGGCGCGAGGGACTCGGCACTATTTAAGGAGGACGGGGGAGAGTACGTACCGGAGCCGAGGCGCGGGGATTCCGCGTCGGCGTTTCGCGGCGCGGCGAGGCGTGTCCGCCTCGGTCTCGAACGGAGGAGGGAGAAGGGACTGACCCGTGGGGTCGCGGCGTCAGCGGCAGAGAAGAGAGAGCGGGCGCGCCGACATGCGGGCCCAAGATGGCAGAGGGAGAGAGGGAGGGAGGCCGCGGCGCGGGCTGTGGCGAGTTGGGCCGGCCCACTGCGGGTGAAGGAGAGGGAGGGGAAACAGGCCGGGCTGGTGGGCTCCTCGGGCTGAAAGAGAGAGAGAAAGGATTTTTCCATTTTCTTTTTATTTTTCTTTTCTGAATTTTGCAAAGCAATTTCCCAAAATAGATTTTTAAATCCTTTTCAAGATTTTGCAAATCCACACCACACAAGAAAAAGAATGCAAGGGCATGAGATGCATCAAAACATGTGAAACCTAACATGATATTTAATTTAAGTTTTATATATTTAATTCTATGCATCACAAAAAGATTTGAAATTAAACCAAATTAAACTCAAATTCAAATCTATTTTCTAATTCAAATTTTAGGGTGTTACACATGAATGTTGCCGACAGGAAGAACATTGCCGATGAGAATTGAGGCTCATTATCGATGTGATGAAGGCTACAATGTTGCTGGTAGAGGCAAGAAAGCGTTGCCGATTAGAGCCAAAAGTTTGTTGCTGATAGGAGGAATATTGCCGATGAGGATGGAAAGTTGTCGATGAATGATGATGTCGATGGAAGCGGGATGAAGTAGCTAGCGTCAGCAGAGAACTGCCGATGGTAATAGAGGAAAGTTGCGGATTGAAGGAAATCTGCTGATGGAAGGTTTCATCGTGAAGGAGATAGATATGGAAGCTGGTGATTTCATGCCAGTATTAATAGATTTATTTCGAGTCCGACTCTTACACGAGTCGTTTGTTTCCTTTAGCGTGAGTCGTTTTATTTCCTTAAAAATAGGAGTTTTTGTTTAGGAAGGTATGAGTCGTATCCATGTACAACTCCCCACACGGGAGTATAAATATGTGCCCAAGGGCCGCGTGAAAAATATATCCAAGCATATCAAACAAATCAATTACCTTTTTATCTACTTTACCAGTAATTTACCTTTACCGCATTAGGTTTAGTTATCTACGAGTTCTTTCAAGTTTCGACGGGCTGCATCTCATCGACCTCCGTCAACCCTTGTAAGTTCCGCATTTGAGCAATCTGAGCCTTGACGTCTGGGTGTATCGCTGTCGTCTCGTTCAGCTCTACTCTAGTTATCCTGATCAGGTTTGAGCCTTGACATCTGAGCGCATCGCCGTTGTCTCGTTCAGATCTTGTTCTATTTATCGTCTTTGTCGATTAACTGGTCAAATCGACTGGCACGCTCTCGGATATCGAATTCGGATATAAGCCCGAGGTGTTCGCAGATCCTGACGCTTTTTGTGTCAACAACTGGCACAACCACTTCGACAGTGATGAGGTGATCACATCACTGCCGGTTCGTGTTGGTGTCTAGAAATTGCGTTTTTAAAAATAGAAAAAAAATATTTAAATTTTAGGAGAGGCCGCCCATCTTCAGAACTCACGCATTTGTTTTGCGTAAAATCTCAAACACGCTCCGAAGCATTTGTTTTGCGTAAAATCACAAACACGCTCCGAAGGGGATTCGAACCCTACTGCAGAAAACGAAAACAGTGTCGGTTCAAAACCCCCTTTGTTTTGCGTAAAATCACAAACACGCTCCGAAGGGGATTCGAACCGTCGAACTTCAGCCTTGCACAATCCCTCCTCTACCACTCCACCTATAAGTCACTTGTGCCTAGATTTCGTTTTACTTTCTCATATTCTATACTAAACCGAGTGTAAATTAATTGTTTGAGCCACTAAACGAATTCAAATGAAAAAGTTGTAAACTACAAATTTTCATAACTTTTCGAGATATACAACTTTCATGTAGCAAGTTTTTTCATCCGAGGTCGTTTACAAAAAAATTGAATTTCAAATTTGATACATTCGAACGTATTTTTCGATGACAAGATGATCTCAAATGAAAAAGTTGTGAACTACAAAGTTTTATATGAAAAAGTTGTAAACTAGAAAGTTTCATAACTTTTCGAGATCTATAACTTTCATGTAGAAAGTTTTTCCATCCGAGGTTGTTTACAAAAATCAAAAAATTAACTGTAGTAAAGCTCATCATCACTGCCGGTTCGTGGCTGGAACCGGCAGTGAAAGGGCAGAGACGATTCACAAATTTTTCCAGCCAAGAACCGGCAGTGATGAGGAGTTTCAGTGTCGGTTCTCCCACGAACCGACAGTGAAGAGGCATCACTGTCGGCCCAAACAAAACCGGCAGTAATGTTTGATTCTGTAGTAGTGTTAACTAAAAAACCACCAATAAGAATGAGTTTCCCAACCATTTATCCTAACAAAATCTTTTATTGTGAAGGATCCAAAATAGAGAGAATATTATTTCACCTTTGTAAAACTATCCAAAAAAAATACAAGTCCTTATTTCCTCTAATAAGCCTGAGACAAAATCTTAGAACCTCAATACTTGTTCCGAATTATTTGTTGTTAAGTCCCATTTTTTATAATAATTAATTATCGTTTATATATGTTATACTAATGTAATAATGGAATAGCAAGAAAAACATTGCCGTTTTACAAGCAAGTCCAATATATATATATATATATATATATATATATATATATATATATATCTTGTTATCAAAGGTATTTTAATGTGTATACAGTGTATAGTTTTGCCAGTGGCTATGGTTTTGCTGAATAGGTGACCGTCACACACACCAGTAGTCCAAATATTGGATTACTCTTACCGACAAATCGCCTTTTTCTTTCCAACACCCAATCTAAATAGTAAGGTAAATCCCTAGAAAAACTAAAGTTATTTCCACAGGATCAATTCATAATACAAGTAGAGTACCATGTTGGCCGGATAATTGGGCTACGTGTGCATTGACCCTTTGAATGAACAATGCACTTAAGGTCAGTCTCAAATCTCAATACAGAGAGAACATTGTTCATTCAGCTAAGACTTTTCACTGACAATGTTCTGGAGACCCTTTGTTTCAACTGTCAGAATGAATAAAAATATCGATGAAACAAAGAGAGAAGAGAGAGGCAGAGGAGATTTCCTTTCACTGACAGTTGTGTCCTATATATTACATGTGGTAATGTTTTTATCGGTCTGTTGTAACACACATTTAGTATAAGATTTAGTTTTCTGAATCTCCTATATAAAAATTTTAAGAAAAAATAAAAAATGGGATTCAGTGAACTTACTCTAAATTTGATAATTTTCTACTCTAATTACCTTCAATGCATACACGTGCATATATTGAGGTGGATACTGTTACAGTCAAACAGTACCTAAGCATTCGTGAAGCGGCCTGTGTAGTCAAACCCCTTGCGAGCCGTTGGGAAAACGAGGAACACCATGCTGGAAAGAAAGCCAGCGCCGAGGGGTAGGTTGGTCAGCAGCTGCTTGACGTTGTTGCTAGCGTCAGGGAAGTAGCAGCTCTGCACGGCCGCATCGCCGAATGCCACCGTCAGGAACACCACGGCTGAGAACAGCGCGTGCATGTAGTCCACCCACCGTATCTTGAGCCTTTGTAGGTTCTTGAACACCTGCCTCCGCCGCTCGGCATCCTCCTCGCTGTCGTCACCGGTGTAGTTGAGCACGAGCATCCCCTTGGCCGTGGCGAGGCCGTAGTAGAGCTTGCCGTCGGCGCCGACGAAGCTGTCGGTGAAGGAGAAGAAGACGCAGGAGACGAAGCAGAGGTAGAGCAGCGCGGCGGTGAGGTAGCGGTTGGAGGCCAGGCACGCGCCCCGGTTGGTGAAGGACGGGGACAGCGAATGGAACGCCAGCGCCGTTCCCGTCGGCAGCAGCTTCGCGAGGTTGCCCATGCTCGCCAGTGTCTTGTCGATGGCCTTTGGTGCTGTCGTCGTCGACGCAGCTGGCGAGGGCGCCTTGAGCTGCAGCGGCGCCGGCGGGGTGGTCCCGCGCCTGGGGCTCGGCGCCGCGGAGCTCTCGCGTGTCAAGTCTGCAGCAGAGGTGGCGGTGCCCGTGCTGGGCTGCGGTATCTGGATGCGAGCGTCGCCTCCGCTCGGTATGGGCAGCGCGGCCATTGTGAACAAGAGATCGAGCAGGCCGGGCACCGAAGTGGTCTTTGGTATGATATGGCTCGGCTCGGTCGTTGATATATATGCATGCGGCTCTGTGGTGCTGTACGTACACGCTATAATGTGGCAACCGCAACACCCACCCGTTCAACGTGACATGAGTAGCTTGCTTCCATGACTGAGGGGCGTTTGAATCTATTTGTCATGTGCTAAACTTTAGTGCTAAATTTTAAGGTCTCATTTAGTGCTAAAATTTTTAACACATCTTGTAGTCTTTAAACACTTTTAGCACTGTTTTTAACATATATGTTTAAATCTTTATAATGCTAAAAGTGTAGTGCTAAAATTTAGCATTAGGATTCAAAGAGGCCCTAAGTACATGTTTCTTGGACCGTATGCATAGTTTTTTTGAGAAAAAGATCATGTGCACGTAATTGATACTAGTTCACAATATATATATATATATATATATATATATATATATATATATATATATATATATATATATATATATATATATTTGATAGGGGAGTTTTCCCATTCCCACTCATTTTTGAGCGGAAATACGCTGGAAATACACAGTGGATATATGCAATTTTGATCAATGAGACATGCAAGATAAGCAAAATGTTGTGTTTGCAAGTGAATAGAACTATCGATAACTGAGTGAAGCTATCCGGCTCGAGGAGCGAAGTGGCCGCTGCTGGCGCACGTTGCATTTGGAATGGCCAAACATGTTATTAATTTCAGCGGGACAATTGTTCTTCTAGTCAAAACTAACAAGCTCTTTGTTTTGAGAGGGTTATATATAGTTCGGGAATAGAGCTGAGTTATAATTCGGTTTCATCTAGTAAAGCAAATAACATATTATATAGACTGTGTGATCAAATCATATCCCATCAAATCTCATATAGCTAAGATTGTCTTCCTATTCCTTGTTTAGCAGCGTCGTGCTCAATTAAGCTTCAATAGTATGTTTATCCGTGCTAACGATACGAGTTATTTTCTAAACCTGTTCATTTTCATAAAAAATGTGAGATATATAAATATTGTTACTATTGAAATGCAACATAATAAATGAAGCTTAGAGAAGAGGTAGTCCAGCTTCATGTCCTTGGCCTCCGCGTTGAGGTTTAGCGTGCGTGTTTGCCTGCCGGCAGACCACCGCTGCCGCCGCGTTTGCTCTCGGCCAGGACACCACTGCCCCCTCGCCGGTCCCCAAGAGCATGGCCTCGACTTTTTTGGCTGAAGCAAATGTTCGATTTTTTTGGCCCGAGCAGCAACACAAGCTCCCTGGTGAAGAGCGAGACGAGCTCCACCCTGCTCGGCTTACCCCACCCGAAGTCGGTCTCGTACGACATGAACCTGCTGGACGACCCCGTGTGGGTGAGCCTCTCCTTCGGCACGGCGTGGAACTCCTCGAGCCAGAGCTCCGCGCCGCCCAGCGGGTCCTTGAGCCACACGCGGACCGCGTCGCCGATAGCTGCGGCGGTGTGTCCCAACCCTGCGTACAGCTCTGGCCCGAGCAGCGTCAACGCCTCCGTGTGGTGCTCGTCGCCGACGACGAGACGACGCATGTCGTCGATGATGCCGGCGTACTCGGCCTCGACGAACCTGACGCCTGGCGAGACCACTGCCGGGGAGCAGTCCACGACGACGACGATATCGCTCGTCGAGGCGCGGTGGGGTGAGCTTGCCGATGAGTGGGTGGAAGACGAAGAGCACGGCGGCGAGGGAGGACTTCAGGGAGCGGATGAGGCTCTGGAAGGGCGGGACGTTGGCGTCGTGGATGTCGGCGTCGCAGGCGGCGCAGAGCACGGCGGTGTCGGCCTTGCACGTGACGGCGGCGGAGGCCAGCTCGCAAACCTCGCACACCCACACGCACGCGTGCGTGAGGCGCGTGTCGCACGCCATGCATAGGAGCGACCCGCCGACGCAGCAGTGCACCGCCGCCGGGGCTGCCTCGCAGCTGCCGCATTGCCAGCCCCCCCGCCACTGCGCCCGCAGCCCCGGCAGTCGCGCTAGGCCCCTCCCCTCTCCTTCCCTCCCTCCTCTTCCTCCCTCCTCTTCCTCCCTCCTGCGCGCACCCTCTCGTCTGTGCGCGGACGCAGGCCACGATCGTGCAGGCGCCCCCACGCTGCTGCCGCCCTCGGCCGCTGCCCCAGCCCTGGCGCCGGCGGCCGCCTCCCCCACCTCCCCTCAATCTGAAAGAGCCTCGATTGTTGAAGGAGCCTCGATCTGATTTCCTAGGATGTGTCTCTCACAGATGGAATTCGTGACCGCGCGAGGGTGACCGGGAGCCGCCGTTTGCGAGCATGACCGTGACCGGGAGCCGCCGTGATTTCACGCGATAGGTTGCGTCTCTCACGGATTGACATGGCCACGTCAGCATGACCTGGAGCCTATAATCACGTTCCCTGATTGACCACGTGAGGGTGCGTGAGGGGGAGTGGGAGCCTGAATGTGGGTGAGAAGGAGGGTGGGAACTGGAAAGCCTGGTGTGGGGTCAGGAGGTGAGATCCAGGCTTCCCACTCTTTTAGAAGATTTCAATTATAGTATAGATAGATGTCACGGGCGTTAGGTCGTCCTATACGCTGCAACATATATATCTTGTGCCACGGATATCCGGGGTCGTACCCCCACACACACTACCACTGTCAAAGCTAATAAGCCGAACCATGTTGGCCGTCTCATCTACATAAAATCTGTCATTGCCTTAATTCCTAACTATTTTATGTCTAATGTGTTTTTTTCCAGGACTTTCATTAACAAAATCACTTCCATCATCACAAGATTCTGATGGGTTAGCATTATGTAAGATTCACATGCTTCTCCTTTCATTTAGAGCATGAGATGGTATTTGTTAGGACGAAGACAATGGTGGTCTGTCTATCCGAGACCTCCTTACAGGCAATCGCAATCTGATTCTTAATGCTGCATGGAAAATTGCTACCAGTAAGGACCAGTACCTAGTTGGTATCATCAAGGCTAAGTATTACCCCCAACACTTCTTTTTGCCTCATCTGATCGTTTCGGTGGCTGATATCGTTTTTGGTTGTTTTGTTGTGAGCGAAACATACTGTTTTGGTGGCTGATAAGCCGGATGATAAGTCAAACGAATAGGGCCACTAAATCCATTTTTTGGTTCTCCATCGTTCAAATCAAGCCGCTCCCTCTTGGTTTCCCCTATGGGATTCAACTTCATGACCACCTTAACCTTCCTGTCACTCAACCTATCTTACCTAATAATCAGGTCGCTAATCTTTGTCAACCTCAATCTCATCAAAGGAATTAAGATCTTATCTTATGCACAAGCCGCTCAAGCCATCACTCAAATCATGCCAGTTCCCTTTCACCATCCTGATGACATTATCGATGGATACCCAAACAAAGATATTTGCACCAAAGAGACCTTCAAATTTCTTAACAATCAGTCCTCCCACACATGGCTCCAGAAACATTTCACCACAAGCAAACTACATACATGGAAACACAAGAGTTTGCCTCCAAATATAAACTCGACCTTCGGGGGGTAAGACAGCCCCGGGCATTGCATTAAGAAGAAGATCTTCTGAAAGGACCTTGATGTCGCCTAGCAGGACTAGAGGGGGGGTGAATAGGCCTGTTTAAAATAAACTTGCAAACTTTCTGTCAGCACAGGTCCGGCACTACCGGCCTTGGGTCCGGCACTGCTGCTCTAAAGCCCGGCAGTGCTAGCCTCCAGGACAGAACTGCGCACAATTCAAAAAGTATAACTAGAATGGAAATTGTGCTTGAATGAAAACCTTCCTAGAGGTGTAGGGAACCTCTAGCACCTCTTAGAATAGGTAGGAGCTGCACCACCAAGTAGATCGGGACCAAACCCTAGAAATCACCTTGAGGACAAATGCAAGTAAAGCAAATAACACATACACAAGTGACACAAGATTTATCCTGTGGTTCAGCGTAGCCACCAAGGCTGGCCTAAGTCCACATTGTTGAGGTTTGCCACACAAGGCTTAGGCTTGCCCCACAAGGCTTGCCCTTCCCTCGTTCTCAAATCAAGAGAGTGAACTCTTGAAGTGAGGGGTGATTTCTTAGCTTCAATGAGATGGTTACAAACCTCCCGGGGCTGCCACACAAGTTGGCAAGCTCCACGGGCGACGCTCTAGCCAACTAGGAGCAAGCTCCAAGAGTAACGAATGCAATCCACCGGCTTGAACGCGAATCAAGTGCTCTAGGAAATGAAGAACAGTTTGGGCTGCTCTCTAATGAAGATTGGAGGCTCAATCTCTCAAAGGATTGGAGAGGAATCAAAGAGAGAAGCTTGAGGGGCTCCAATGGAGTTAGAGAGAGGGAGAGAGTTGTTGCTGTAAGCACTAGGGAAGGGAATGGTCGAGATGACCGTTGGGGCAGAAGGGAGGGGAAATAAATACCCTCTGCTGTCCAACGGACACTTTAAGTCCCGGCACTGCTGGACTCAGGCCCGGCACTGCTGGACTGCAGCACTGCTGCTCAGGAGAACAACACCGCTGCGCTGCCCAAAAATGCTCCGAATGAAAAACTGTTTTGCAGGGAGTCTGGGCAAGGTATGAGAGGATGTTTGGTGGAATTTGAGCACTTTGTTGCACATTTAAGCATGCACATTGCATCCCCCTTTATATTACGGCCTTTCCTAAGCTCAAATTCAAAACATCAAATAAATTAAATGCTTTTGAGTTGGTCACCGCATCCTTTGATAATTTGGGGTTGCACCATTGAATGTATTGTCCTCATTCTTATAATACCTTGAGCATGTGTTTGCAATCATCATTATCTCATCTCTTTGAGCAAACACACCTTAGAGCTTGTGACTTGAATCTTCCAACATATATGAGTTCAGCCCATGGCTTCAAGTCACTACCACTAATAAATTTATCCTCAACATAATATGACTCCTGATAGCTTGATTAGTACTTCGACTCAATGCAGGTACTCTCTTATTCACCTTAGCCATAGTACCTCGGTCTCCTTGACCTTCACCTTTGCTTAGTACCTCGAAGTCCTTTCCTTGCTATCTTCACCCTATCAAACCATACTCAAGTCACATCATATTAAGCACCGATTGAAAACCATTTCTACAATATTGTGATCCTTGCTTGAATATCTTGTAGATATGAGTGTTGAGATCAATCAAGCTTTGATATATGAGACTCCACATCAATATGGTCAAGCCAATTCACAATTCCTTAGATCCTCCTTATTTTGGCTTGACACTCCTATCACTCACTTCAATCTCTATCTTCAAACTTCTAGCTTGATCATATTAATGCAAAGTGATTCTCCAAATCTTTGTCCATACAAGCAAACTAAAGTAGAGACCATATTATATCGAATATACATTGTCTCCTTTGTCATTTGACCTTTGCTTGGTGTTTTTTCACTAATGCACTATTGATTCATTATTTAATCCTTGATCAACACTAGTCCACTGTCCAACTCTTCTTGTTCATGTAAAGCAAGCCAATATAGAGACCAATCCATAACTATCAACTCATGCCTCATTTGCCATTTGTCAAGTATGCTTGCTTTCACATGATACTATGATATCCCACAATATAGAAGCCATTTCATTGATTTCATTTGCATTGTTGTCTTTTTCTTGAACTAGATTATTCCCATGATCTTCCAATACAACAATACACAATTTGACCTTCATTTTAACATTGTGTGGAATACCATCAAGTTTTCTTTTCTTGTTTAACCTTTCATATACTTAGCAAACTTGTTAGACCTTTAGTTGTGTTGTCACTCAATTTACCAAAACCCACTAAAGGGCTAGATGCACTTTCATCTTCTCACGTAGGTCGAGAAAACCCCAAACCCCTACCCCACTCATACACAGCGGCATCGTAGCCCATGTGAGACGACCACGACTGAACCTGTGCTTTGGCTATGAGATAGACGAGGGGATTTTTTTAACCCCAGCCTGAAATTCAGGCCAATAAGAAGTCAAACCCAGGACGTGAGGAGTGTCATTGGGTCTCTCTAACCAACTAAACTAGAGGCCGTTTAGCTTGCCTCCAAATATAATTATATAAAGACCTTCTGTTGGAGAATGACAACACAGTTACACAGGTGAGCATGCCACCACTTGCCCCTCTATTGAGGCGCTCAACTCGAGGGTGTTTCCCTCTTAGCAGCTTGCTGATAATAATAAATTTGCCAGTTTTTTATAAAAAATATTATTGGGTTGTTTTAGAGAAAAAACTACTTATCTCTTTGTACATCCAATCGAAGTATTGGAAGATATTTTGTTGAGCAAACTTAAACTAATTATATTTCTCTGCAGGAACTACACTTTGTTTTTTCAACCAGGGCAAGTATATAGTATAGTACAGTACTACGTGTCCGGCAGGTGACTGGGCTGCTACCGGATACATTGACCCTTGAAAGTGACGAAACGCTTAAACAAGTGACGAGAGAAAGTCCAAGTCAAGGCATCTTGCACTACACTGCATATATATACTTCCTCTACAAGGGAAACGGTTGGGTGGCATTCGTTCTCTCAAAAGCTTGTTAGAAGGACTAGCTTCGTTAGCTAGCCAGGCAGAAACCAAGGTTGCTCTGTGAATCTCTGGGGCCAAAACATGTGCGATCGCGTCGCGACACAAGTCTTTAGCAGCAGGTCGAGAACATGATTAACTGATTGTACATGCAGGTGCAGGAGAACGGTTCCAGTCTTCCAGACTACCAGTGCTACGGGCCATTCCTTGCTAGTACCGTCATAAATAAAAGCCTATACAGTACGGCAGGTCGGCAGTTTCACGTCACTCTGTTCAGGTGACTGTTTTGCGGCTGATAAGTTGGTGCATATAAGGTTTAGAAACTTCTATGTTGCATTGTTGGTGCATATATTGTTTTTGCTTGAGTGTAGGACTAGGTGGTTTGAGGTTGAATTCAAATTTCACTTGAATTTGTCCTAGTTTGTTTTAATGCTCTGAAAAAAAAAACAGTTTTCTTGTAAACTCTTTAGCAACTCGAGGGTGTTTCCCTCTTAGTTTCCTTCGTAGCCAACCAGCCCAAGCCTTCTTTTTTTTTCTTTTTCTGCAGCTAAACTTGGCCTTGGGCCTTTTGAAGCCCATCCGGCCTCTTCCTCTTTAATCTCCTGCAAGCCAAGCACCTGCCCTCTTCTTCCCACTTCTACTTTGCAAACCTAGGCCCATCTTTTGGCCCAGTCCGGGGCCTGCTCGACCGCCAAGTGGACCGGCCTGCTCCACTTGCACGCCCCATCGGAGTGTCGTCAGATGACCAGCGGACACACGTTATGGCGCACGGACACGGCCTACTTGGGGAAACAATCAATGGAGATAGATGGCGCGCCGGATTATAGAAAGCCAATGAGGCTAGACGACTGTCGAACAACTAGCAGTACCTATCTCTACTATAATTAAAAACTTCTCTAGCTCACTTCTCTCCTTTAAAATCAACGACTCACAACATGTCTACTACAGATACAACGACTGAGATTAAAAAGTTAGAAGCCGCATAGGATAAGATGACACTGAAAAAGGCTTGGGGGGCCTGGGCTTCAAAGATCTGTGACTCTTCAATCAAGCTCTTCTGGCACGACAAGCATGGAGACTCATTGTGGCCCCAGACAACCTTTGCGCCAAACTCTTGAAGGCTAGGTACTACCCGAGAGGTCATATAGTGGATACTGCTTTCTGCTCCAATCCGTCACAAACATGGCAGGCCATCAATCACGGCTTGGAACTGCTAAAAAAGGGGATTATTTGGATTGGCGATGGCAGTCAAATTCGGATTTGGAGAGACCCGTGGATTCCTAGGGCAGATTCACACAACAATAAGGGGAAGGAATCGGCTGCGATGGGTAGCTGAGCTGCTTAACTCAGAGGGAACCAGTTGGGATATGAATCGAATTCAGAAATATCTAGAATTCGACTTGCATCAAGAAGAACAGAGGATTTCATTGCATGGCAACCGGAAAAATCTGGACTGCTCTCTGTCCGTACTGCTTATAACATTGCTCTAATGGAACGAACTCGAGAGACAAGGTCGTCTTCTAGCGGTCATCCTGAAGGTGACCGGAAAATTTGGAGAAATATATGGAACTCCCAGGTTCCCCCAAAAATTAAGATCTTTGCTTGAAAATTAAGTCTGGATATATTGCCAACTAAACGAAATAAATATAGGAGAGGTCTGGAGGTTACACCAGTCTGTGGACTGTGCGGCGCTGATGATAAAACCAGCTATCATGCAGTCATGGAATGTCCACAAGCTAGAGACCTCCGACATGCTATGAGACGGCACTGGCGTCTGCCTGATGATGCACGCTTGAGATATACGGGCAAAGACTGGCTGCCTCTAGCATTAGGCAGGTGCCCAGAAGACCAACATGATCTTTTATTACTGCTATTTTGGAGGTCTTGGAATGTTCATATAACAATATAACGCATGGAGCTGGACACACATCAATACCGGACTCGGTTGGATTCTTACTTAATATGCAGGAAAGTCTGTCCAAATGCAGGGAGGAGATATTATACGATTATAGTAAGGGCAAAGAGCCAATGACAGAAGTGATGAGGATGTCTAGAACGCAAACGAGGGGAAAATGTATACCTGCACGCTGGGTGCCCCGCCGATGGATTGGATCAAGATCAACATTGATGGTTCTTTCCTGGAAGAGTCGGTCGAGGCCGGCGTGGGCGCCATAGCTAGGGATAGTTACGGCCAAGTAACCTTCTCGGTGTGGCGGTTTTTTGAGAGATGCGCTAGCGCGGCAGTGGCTGAAGCGCTAGCCTGCATGGAAGGGCTTCGATGGGCGATCGAACAAAGAATCCATCATGTTATAATCGAGTCTGATTGTGCACAAATTGTGGCTATGATGAAGAGTGCCACCAAAGATAGATCTGAGCTCAGTGTGGTCATTGCCGAGGCAAAGGGACTCGTCCGGCTGCTGAATTCATGGAAGATTGTCCAAGTAAAAAGAGATGGTAATCAAGTTGCGAATGCCTTAGCTAGATTAGCTAGACAATGTAAACAGTCTGAGGCTTGGTTGGGAAGGGCACCTGCGTGTGCCCAAGGTCCCATCCTGGCCGATTGTAATGCTATGCATGTCTAGTTAATAAAGCTCTCTTTTTACTCGCAAAAAAAACTCTCTCACGCTCCCACCACACGCAACACCGCGACCAAAGTTCGAATCCTCGAATTGTCTTGATTATTCATTTTTTTTCCTCACGTGTCCCAACCACTCCCGCACGATAGCACCACGGCGACTCTCGGTTAGGTCCGGCTCCCTTGTCCACGAGATGCAACGGATGCAATGGTTGGTCCCTTGTCTCACGCAGCCTGTATTGCCGGCTCCCAGTGGCGGACCCAGCCAAAAATATGAGCTAGGGCGGATCGCTATATACAAATACAAAACTTCACCGATATACCGGTCTAACTATGTTTGTATATCACATAACAATTGTGTTGTAATATAGAATTCAACAAACAAAAGGTACAGAAGAAGTTGGAACATGATTACTTTTCACATCAAGACAGATAATTTTTGTTCCATGGTCCTTGGTCCAGATAATTTACCATACAATAAATGATCAAAAAATAAAAAAAAAGCATAATAACCTGCAATTAAAATAAATTTAGTAATGAGTAAGTGACAAGTGAAGGAATATGTAAAAAGTGTCAAACATTGTAAGAAAACATACCAATCCTACAACTCTAAGAACAACGAGGCCGCTACACGAAGGGCCCTTCACCAAATAAGCCCTCCTAACATAATCTCTAATGTCTGGATGGAATTGATTAATAGCTACGCGAAGGGCCGGATCAGAAACAAGATGAACACCGCGACCAAAGTTTGAATCCTTTGTTAAATTTCTTGGAAATTTTTCATTTTTTTTCCCCAGTGTCCCAAACCCCTCCCCCACGATAGCACCCGGCGACTCTCGGGTTTGGTCCGGCTCCCCTTTTCAAAGAGATGCAAAGGAAAGAATGGTTGGTTCCCCTTTTTTCCGGGAGCCTGTATTGCCGGGTTTTCCCGTGGCGGGCCCAGCCAAAAATATGGCTAGGGCGGATCGCTATATACAAAAACAAAAATTCACCCATATTTAACCCGGTTTTAACTATGTTTTGGTTTTTAATAACAAATTTTGTTGTAAAATTTTGAAATTTAAAAAAAAAAG
>CM039138.1:28233301-28248371 GCA_022036555.1 Microstegium vimineum
GGGCTACTAGAGCTAAAATGGGCCAGGAAACAGTGGGCCTTGTTGGCGAATTGCGAGAAGGCCCATAGCGCATTGCATGACCACCAGCAGCGCAAACACCCCGCCATCAGACGCCATGACGCCATGACGCCGCTGCCCGCCGGACATGGCTGCACGCCTGACTCAGTTCTGCTCGAACTTGTTCGTTGTTCCTCGCATCGCCGGAGGGGACCTAGGGCGGCCGCCCGACCTCGCCCTATAGGTCGGTCCTTCCGATCGAGGCACGTCGCCCTGCCTCAACAGTATCCAGAGGCTAATTCAAGATCGCGCGCGCGACACCACGTATTCCAGTATTCCACTCATTTGATTCTTTTTTTTGTTTGATTGATTGATGAAAAAAAGATTTAAAGATATAAATTCACCTTTTTTCTGTAGTGCCAACGCCTGCTATATTGTTTGTAGTGCTAACGCCTGCTATATTGTCTTTACTGTACTTGTGACAACAAATTTAATGCTAATAAAGATTGTCTTCTCAATTTTTCTTGGATGTCTTTTACTCGCTGATTCAGATAGCAAGTTTTGTATCTGGCTAAGGATGGCAGCGGGTCGGGTTCGGGGCGGGTATCCGCGGGTTTCGGGTCCCGCGGGTTCGGGTTTGGGGGTGATTTTTCACCCACGGTTTTCGGGTTCGGGTACCCGAAACCTATCGGGTTCGGTTTTTCACCTGTGGATATCCAATGGATATCCGAAATATGTGTATATACATGTGAATATGTGTATATATATGTGAATATGTGTATATATACATGTGAATATGTGTGTGTGTATATATATATATATATATATATATGTGTGTGTGTGTGTGTGTGTGTGAATATGTGTATATGTATCCGCGGGTTTCGGGTATTCATTCAGGTTTCGGGTATCCACGGGTTTGGTTTTGGTGATGAATTTCCACCCGAATCGGTTTCGGGTTCGGGTTCGGGTTTTGACTTCGGGTTTCGGGTTCGGGTGCACGGAGACTCCACCCGATCCGAACCCGACCCGTTGCCATCCTTATATCTGGCGCGTGGAGTATGCGCTTGGGATTTAGTAGCACGATTCGTGGATAACGTACCTTACAATTTGAGAGCTCCGTTATTTTTGGTCTAACCATTTTTGAAATCTCTACGCAGCGGAAAGGCCATGGAAGCTCAGTGATGCTCCTCTTGTCCTGGAAGATGGTTTGGTGTGGAGGGCCAATTTTTTTGGTAGGGCCTCGACGAGAGGCCGTCGTCGTCTATGTGGTCCTAGACGTGAAGCCGGCGCCGCCGTCAGCTCGTTAGGGCCTCGACCCCCTGGCCTTCTTCGTCTCCGTGACCCTCGACGTGAAGCCGGCGCCGGCGTATTTGTCGCCTCCGTGGTCCACAAGGGCACGACGGCAGGTAGGTAGGCCAGACCGTCGAATCGAATCGGCGACTGCCAGTCCCACACAAGGTGCATATACATCTATGTATGTGCTCCATCTATACAACCAAATGATTCGTGTGTGGCGACCAATTTTTTTGTTATCTGCTTATCTGCTAATTGCTTCATTTTGTTGTTGCCTCATCACCTACCCAATGTCTACACCGAGAGATACACCCAATACACTAAGTGACATCACTAACATCGCAGGTATGATTTCGAACTAACATCGCAGGTATGATTTCGAACTCGGTATCTGTATAGGACTTTGAGGTGTCTTATTTATTTTCTACTATATAGATGACGCCCGGCGGACGAGGGAACAACGAACCTTGCAGCAACGGGTTCGTCGAGCTGAGATGTCCGACGAACAAAGGGAAGATGCGAAACTATTGTGTAAAAAGTTAAACTCTGCCAAAATAAATTGATTGTTTTCTAAAATATTTTTCTAGAAAAACCGTAGCGTTAGCACGTGTAAATATATTAGTAGTATAGTAAGAGCAGCACGTCGTGACCGGAACCGACTGTCGTCGTCGTCGGCAGCCTTCAGATGATCGGCGAGCGAGAGTCTCGCAGCGCACGTTCCCCCTGCAAACAAAGTCGTCCATGGCAAGCATTACAACGTGTGTGCGGTCCGTAGCGGAACCTGCACAACTACAATACATACTGCTAGTACTATACTACTACTGTAGAAGAATCACTCGTCGCGCGCTGCTGCTAATTTGTTGAACTAGTACGTTTGTGTGCAGTACGAGTTGGTTTCTTGGTAGCCGCGGCGGCAAGGCAAACAGGCTCGCGTGCGGTGACGGCTGGGAGGTGCTCCGCAGTTTTCACTCCCATGTTGACGGCAATCTGAAGACGCCCGACAGACATTCAGACAGCAGACTTGCAGCGCGCAGCCCCGTTCCATCTTCCAAAGACTGGATGGCCGCCAATGTCTCATCTTGCGCTTGGGTTTAAGCATGGCACGTTTACTACATTCGCTTGCCACCAATATTTCGTCGTCCGTTATGTGAGATTACCCAGGTATCCCACACGTGTCCGGGAAGAGAAAACGAGTTCCCATTTCTTTAGTTCCGTTTCTTTGAAAATAATACTCTTCCGCAACTAGAAGAAAATATGCAAATGTCTTTTGTTTCACAAACTCTACTATGTGACGGTCTCACACTCTAGTCAGCGAAGCTTAGAATTTGTAACAGGTTGTAACTGATAATTAAACGCATGGGACCGGGAGAGAGATGCTCTTTTTGGGGCTCTCTTAACCGAAAAAAGAATCCGAGTACAGGTGCCACCTTCCGGCAGCAGGGTTTAGGTCCAACTCCATTGTCTCTACGACCTCGATCGATTAAGGATCGGATAGTTTGCTAGGTCACCGGTCAGGCAGACAGGCAACGGAAATTATTGGTAGCTATTGCAGGTCACCGGTGGACAAGTCCGATCCCTTGCAGCTATTGCAGGTGGTCGTTGGACTGCTTCCAGAAATCGTCTGCCAAATCACATATGCCACGTCCCAATCGCGCACTGTATTGTACGTACTGAATGGTCACGAGAGATGGATGGAGCGTCCCAAGAAACCGACACCTACCAGCGATGGTCCGCACGTCGCAATCGATCGATCTCACGAGTAAATGAGCTCCGCTGCACCTGATCCTTCTTCTACAAAAACGGCCCTCGCCTCCGCCGCATTCAACCGGACCTGTCTCAAGGATCACAGTAACCTCGGCAGCCTACACTGCATTTACAGCACAGAAGCCGGCGCGCCGCGTTTCCAGATTCAATCGCGTTGCCCGCGCGGAGCATCGCCCAACCACCAACAAACGATCGCGAGTACACGGTGCGCGCCTCGCCGGCCGGCTTGTTGACTTGTTGAGGTAGGTTTTTCATATGCAACGGTGGACGCCTGGATGCACACGCCATGCGCTAGTGTTTGGGCGATGGGCGAATGGACGGGCCAACCACCTTGCGATATCGAGAAGGCAGCCAGCTCCACCGGCCTCCGCCGGGCTGCGGCAGGGGACGGACGACCACAGGAGGCCGGACCCGCGTGAATGCGCCGGCAGTTGAGGTCCATGTAACGGTACCGGTTAGTACTAGATACCACGTGAAAAAAGACGCACGATGTCAAAAAAAAAAATAGCTAGAGGGAAGGGGAAAAAGCTATTCCTCGTGTGTTTCTAGTGCATGAGAGATATAACTCATCTCTCTTGATAATCTCACTTGACAAGAAAGAGAATATACTTTGTGAGCTCACAGACAAGCAGGAGTGACACTAGCAAGTTGGAGTGACACTAGCAAGTTAATTACTCACAAGCATTTCACCGAACAAGCATTTCACCGAACATCTTACGTGCATACAACAAAACGAACCCCATACAACAAAACAACCCACAGTATTAGTTCTTGTTCGTCAAACATAGTGTTGTCCAAACTTCACAATAAGTCACTGCTATATTAAACCCAATCATCTACATATAAAGAACTTCTTATATGTATGTCTCATATGGTAGGGTCCATTTGATAAGGATTCTACCTACTCCATGTATTCTAACGTATTTACTATTCATACACTGTTTATAAAAGTCGTTTTTCGTTCCCGTCTCTTCTGCTCTTACGGAGTTAGTGGGAGCAAGTGAACCCATTAACTCTGTTAAAGAAGGAGAGATAAAAATAACTTTTATGGACAATGTGTGTGTGCACGTGCGTGCGTCTGATGAAAGATATTTAAGTTTTTTAGGTATATAACAGAATTTATGTATCTAAAAAAATCAGTACAAGCTATAATTTGAAATGGATGATCGAATACTTGCTACTGTTAGTACATTGTACATGGAATCAAAAAGACCGTTACGATATGATATGTCTTGCTTTAGTAGCAGTTCAATCGTCTATTGCGATACCAAACATAAAAAGCCAGGTGGAGCTGACCGTAAAGTATAAAGTGTATGCTACGAGCTTTAATTCTATTCATTGAACGCCCGTTTCGGGGTGTACAGTTATTGTAGCAAAGCACAAGCTAGCAGCTTTAAGGTCTAGGTATAGTTAGAGAGGGATGAATAGCCTAATTAAAAAATCTACAACAACACTTAGCAAACTTGTTAGAATAAAACACTGGCTATAAGCAAGTTTGCACTAGCACTAAGGTTAGGCAAGCCACCTACCAATTCTAGTTATTAGCAAGATGATCTATGTCACACACAAGAGCTAGAGACTTAGAGCTATACTATTAAGCTACACAAGCTAAGCTAGAGGCTCTACTTTGTAAGAATGCAAGGAATGTAATGCAAAACTAGAGATAGAATGGTTATACCAACGTGAAGAGATAATCCAATAGATAACCAATCAATCACAAGATGAATCTTCGGTAGAGAGACAATGAGACACAATATTCTTTTATCGAAGTTCACTTGTTTGTCAACAAGCTAGTCCTCGTTGTAGCGATACACCCACTTGGAGGTTCACGCGCTAATTGGCATTCAAAGCCAAACCCGTTCAAGGGTGCCGCACAACCAACACAAGATGGGGATCCCCAAGCTACGCGGAATCCACTAGAGATACCTTTCGCGAATCTCCCGCGAGGTAGGTTCAAGAACCCCTCACAATCCACCGATCGGAGCCGGAGACAATCACCTTCCTCCGCTCAACGATCCTTGTCGCACCAATCCGTCTAGAGGTGGCAACCTCCAAGAATAACAAGAGCTCCGCCATGACGACGATCACCAAGTGCCACTAGTATGCAATCAACAAAGCAATGCACTTGGATTCACTTTATCTCTCTAGAATATGTCAAATATGTTTAGAGGATGAGTGGTGGAAGCTTCTCAAGCAAGCACAAAAGTGTGAGTGAGTAGAATGTGCAAGAGATGCCCCAAAGGGCTGGCCATATCACTTATATAGCCCTCACTCAACAACTAGCCGTTTTGCCCCCAAAAATGGCTCTCTGTGCGACCTCCGGACGCACTTTACACATGGGGTCCGGACCATCAACAGCGCCCGGACCCTTCACCAGCCGAGAGCAAACCCTTTGTTTGCAAGCTCCGGACGCGACCTCCGGACGCGCGCAACGCGCCGTCCGGACTATGCCGCATGCGTCCGGTGCCCCTGCCGTTTGAAAACGGCCGCTTCGCGCCTTTGCCGCTGCTTGCCACGTGGCTCCGGACGCACCTGTTCACAAGGTCCGGAGTCACTGCTCCTTGCGTCCGGAAATATTTTCCCGGGCGCCCGAGAGCTCGCTTGAGCTCCTTAGCACCTCCGGACCCAAGTCCGGTTCATGGTCCGGACCATCACCCTGCGTTCGGACCCTCTTTTCCAGAGAGTTACAGAGAGCGCCAGGCTCCGGACGCGCATCCGGAGCTCTGCGTTCGTACGGCAAACAACATCCGGATGCCTCTCACCAGCCGAGCCATCAAGGGTTTGCCACCGGATGCACACGCGTTGGTCTGGTCGGCCAGAACCCTTGCGTCCGGACCCTTCGTCCGGACTGCTTCCAGCTGCCCAAACACTTCTCCAACTTCTTCCAAGCTTTCAAGAGCCAACACTAAGTGATCCCAACACTTGTGCTCGTGTGTTAGCTTTTAGTTCACAATTATCTTGGATTAAGTTGGTGTTTCACTTGGTTCAATTGATTTTAATGCAATGCATATGAACCTAGTGGCACATGATAATCGTAATCATACTTAAGAGCTCCCTCCTTGATAGTACGGCTATCTATCCTAAATGTGATCACATCCTCTACGATGTTTTGATCACCAAACCAAAAATGGTTCCTAGCAATCACCTTTGCCTTCACACCATTGTCCTTTCCACCACCATGCTAGAGCTTGTGCCATCCACACATGATCTACCTTGCTCCATCACATGGAATGTACCAACCTATCTCATGATTCACACTTAGAGATCCAGGTTAGTACTTAGGTGGGTTTCATCAATTACTCAAAACCAAAGCACATGGGGACTCTCAGCAGCGCACTACCTGTAGGAACAATGGCGACTCGAGTGGTGACTCGGGCGGCGCCCCCATTCCCGCCGGATGGCCGACCTCTAGGTTTGTCCCAAGCACCCCCTCCCCGCCCCGCGCTCTCCTTCCGTGCCCGGTGCCGGTGCCGGTGCCGGTGCGCCAGATCAAGATCCAGCTCGGGTTCATGGCAGATCCTGCCTCCCCACGCCTCCTCGCACCTGAGGTGGAGGCTGCTCTCGAGGTTGGCTCCCTTGGTCAGCTCCTTGAGGCACTTGGGCGCGCCAGGTCGCCTGCCGCGGCTCCCTCCGCCAGCCGCGCTTGGGCAGATCTGGCTGATGAAGCTCTGCCTCCGCCTGGAAACTTCTTTGCTGGCTCGCCTGCACTCCTTGGGCTCCTCGACCGTGGTCCTGAGGGCCGTGTGGCCTTCAGTGACTCGGAGGATTACTCGGATTTCGATTCGGATCTGGAAGATGCTCCTGTCGGGGACTCGGATGGGGTGCCTCGCCGCAAGCGCCGTCATGCGCGCCGCCATCGTCGGCGACGGCGTGTGGCCGGAGCTGGCCGTCCCCATGACATGGCGTCGCCCACGGGGGGGCCAGGGGGCGGAGGTCCGGCCTCGCCTTCGCCTCTCGCCGGTGTGTCACCCGGTCCGGGAGCGCGGGCCTCAAGACTCCGAGGGCTTCTTCAACGTTGCAAGCCGTCGCTGTGGCCGTGTGCGCTCCCCACATCGGTCGTCGCGGTCGCCGCAGTCGCCGCCGAGGTGGCCGTCGCCTCGCTCCACGACGCACCTTCCTTCGGAGTTGGCCGGAGCATGCTTCCGTTGCCTCCGCCCCGGCCACATCCGCGCTCGATGCCTATACCCGGCGCGCTGCTACAAGTGTTGGGCTGAAGGGCACCACGCGTCTGAGTGCCGCTCACACCCTGTGCGCCCCTATGTTAGAGAGCATGGCGCGGAGGCGCGGATCGCAGGTGGGAAACGCCCACGCTCCTACTCGGGCGACCGCCGCGCCCTGGAGCGGGAACGACGTCGTCCACGCCCGCTCTCGGGGCACCCTCGCCGGGCAGGATCCTCTGACACGGCTTCTGGTAAATCTGTCTCCACCGGACGGTCTACTTCGGTACCTTGGGTGTGTCGTGCCTCCACATGGCCACCCCCACCTCCATCTCCCCCCCCCCCCGCCCCCACCGCCGCCGCCACCACCACCTCTGCCGGACAATTCTCAGGGTCCAGCTGATGCGGAGCGCCTAGGGGAGTCCGATGCTCCTCCCCTGGTTTGTGCCCCCGCCGGTGGCTCACATGGGGGTGCTTCGCTAATCGTCATGCCCCGGTCCGCCCGGATCCAGGCAGAGGAGGAGGCCCTGCGTTCTGCCTTGGTGTTGGTGATTGTGGGAACTAGGCCCTTTATACCTATTGTCTTGATCCGCAACCACCTCCAAGACCGCTATCAAATCCACCCGGGGGACGTCGTCATCAAACACCCCGACCCGGAGGACTTCTTCGTGAGATTCAGGCACTGCAGCGACCGTGACCGGGTCCTCGATTCGCAACCTAGAGGAGGGTCTTTACCTCTATGTTGGCTGCCTTGGTCGCGCATCTCGAACGCAACATCTGGGATATTCTCCTTCCGGGTCATCGTTGCACTCTCCATGCCGGCGCACGCGCAAAATCTGGACGTTGCGCAACGGGTGCTGGACACGTGCTGCTGCGACATTGAAACTACTGATATGCGGGATCGCATAGACGACGACCGTGAATTCTTCATCCAGGCTTGGTGCACGGATCCCGCACTCATTGTGCCTGAGGTGATGATCCTCATCCCGGAGCCAGCGCTGCCCACGGAGGACCCTCTGGAATGGGACATGCGACGCGACCTTCGGTACTTGGTGCACGTGTGCCTGGTCGGCCATTGCGACATGCTGCCACCACCGGACCCCCCGAGGGACGATGATGCGGGTGACTGCCATGATGATGGCGGGGATGGTTATGACAACGCTGGGGATGACAATGTCGAGGATTATTGTCCCACCCTCCGGCGAGACTCAGATGACGACTCTGCCAGCACGGATCCCCGGCACCGGAATGACCACCCACCTACTACTACTCGCCTCCGGGCAGCAGCGAAAATGTTGTGCTCATTGGTTCCATGCACTGCCCTCTGCTTCCCCTGGCAGTTGTTGTTGGGGGATTTGGAGCTCGGGCGCCACGATCTACGCGGTCTACTCCCTCCCCGTCTCAGCCATGGATCAAGCCCTCTACCGCAGCTTCACCTGGATGTGCTCTCGGCGAACTCTCATGTAAGAAGACACTCCTCTTCCTAACCCCTTCCTAGGCTGTCCACAGGAGCCCCGGTGCTCGGTCTGCCGGAATCATTGGCCGCTTCCTCAACATTGCGCCTCTTCTTCTACATGGCGGTGGGGAGGGGGGCTTCGCCCCAGCTCCGGACTACCAGGACTGGTGGTCCATGTGTGTCCCCAATGAGCTTGCTGCACGCATAGCCCCGGTGGTCGACGAGCCCCAGCTCTGGCTTGGTGGCTCTCCCGCTGTGGTATCTCTAGACATCACCAACACTGCGGTCGAGGAGCCCCAGCGCCTGCTTGGCGGCTCTCCCGCTGTCCTAATTGTTGCTGCCTCGGAGGAAGCCAATGCCACAAGAACGACGTCGTTGCCGTCCGTTTCAGCAGTCACGACCTTCATCAACTGCATGACCTTACCTGTGGAAGAGGCGCTGATGCCTGATCCTCTTCGCCCGGGGCGCTCCAGACTGCCTCAGGATGAATGGCGCTCGCGTCGAAGTTTGCGTCTGGCTGCCAAATCTTCCTTCCGAGACCCCAACCCCGAACGACAGGCTCGCAGGGTCCTTGTCAACAAATGGGTTGGTCGCTCTGATCTGGATGGCTCCAACACCCCGGATCCGACCATCGCCGACAGGTTCCAGGTGGCCTTTGGAGATGACATCCCCCCTGAACGGCAAGACTCCATGCGCCAACTCTTCCTGCTTCTGCGTTGTGGGGTGCCTCGGTCGGCCAACGATGCGACCTGAGCCCCAAGCCAGACCTCCAGAACCTTGCATACGGGTCTCGCCATGAGTAAAAATCACCTCCTCCTGTGGAACGCACGCGTCCTTAACAGCAGGGCGCGCAGGAATGTCGTTCTCAACGTAGTCTCTGTTCAGCGTGCCTCCATCGTGTGTGTTCAAGAAACCAAACTTGCTCTCGTCTCCAACGCTATGAATATTGACATCACCGGGTTTGACTATGACTTCGCTTTCTTGCCGACCATTGGCGTCGCGGGTGGAGCGTACACCTCCTGGCGGAGGGACCTTTGGACTATGTCCTCCTTCTCGCGGCGTCGTTTCTCTGTCACGATTGCCATTTCGGGCGCCTCTCATCAGCAGTGGTGGCTCACCAACGTCTACGGCCCTGTTTTACGTTCGGACAAGTCCGCTTTCCTGCAGGAGCTCTGTGACGTCCGAGCTGCCTGCCCCGGCCCGTGGCTCGTATGCGGAGATTTCAATCTCATCTACAAGGTCGCGGACAAGAGCAATGGACGTCTCCAACGGGGGCTCATGAGGGCCTTCCGCGAAACAATCGATGTGCTACAAATCGAGGAGCTACGCCTCAACGACCTACTGTTTACGTGGTCCAATGGCAGAGACCAACCGACGCTTGAACGCCTTGATCGTGCCTTCGCCTCGGTGGAATGGCTGCAGCTCTACCCCAACCATCATCTTCACAGTTTGTCCTCCGACTCGTCGGACCACGCGCCGTTGCTCCTAGTTCTTAACTCTCAGCCGTGGGTCGTGCCTCGCTTTCGCTACGAGCTGTTCTGGCCGAGAATCGATGGTTTCACCGATGTGGTCGCGGTGGATTGGGGGCCTCCCAACCCGGACCTGGACGCCTGTAAGAATCTGGACGCCAAGCTACGTCGTCTCGTGCCGGCTCTGCGCAGCTGGCGCACCACGCGTGTGGGGAACATCAGTTTCCAGCTGGCGGTCGCGCGTGCCATCATCCAAGGATTCGATGTTGCGCAGGAGTCCCGTTTGCTGTCCGTTGGCGAGCGGGGTTTACACCGGGACCTCAAGGCCCATGTTCTAGGCCTGGCCTCGCTGGCACGGACGATGGCCCGGCAGCGCGCCCAAACAAGACAGCTGCGCGACGGTGACGCCTGTACAAAATTTTTCCATCTACAGGCATGTCACCGCCGACGGAAGAACTACATGTTGGTCATTCCGCATGAGGGGCATACGTTCACAGAGGACGAGGCCAAGGAGGAAGTCGTCTACGACTACTACAATGCCATCCTGGGTACAACGTTCATCCGCTCCAACCGAATCAATCTGGATCAGCTACAGCTGCCGCAGCTGGACCTTACCGCCCTTGCTGCGCCTTTCTCCTCTGCCGAGATCGCCAGGGCGGTGAAGGAGTCACCCTCAGATCGCGCCCCCGGCCCGGATGGGTTCGGTGTGGCCTTCCTGAAGGTTGCTTGGGCCACGGTTGAGGCTGACGTTGTCCGTGCGTTCCATGAACTATGGGAGCTGGATTTCAGGAACTTCAACTGCATCAACGAGGCGGTCATGGTCCTACTGCACAAAACTTCTTCGCCGAGGCCCTACGTGACTACCGCCCCATTAGCCTCATCCATATCGTGGGCAAACTATTCGCCAAGACGCTGGTCCTGCGCGTTCAACCGCACATTACTGATCTCGTCCGCATCAACCAGACTGTGTTTATCAGAGGACGCCGAATCCATGAGAATTTCCGGACCGTCCGGCTCTCGTGTCGTTGGTTGCATGGGCAGCGCGTGCCAATGGTGCTCCTCAAGGTGGATTTGGCTAAGGCCTTCGACTCCGTTTGTTGGCCTTTCCTTCTGGAAGTTTTGGAGCATGTTGGTTTCCCCCGACGTTGGCGGGACTGGATCTCCTTCATGCTTTCCACCGCGACGACCAAGGTCTTGATCAATGGTCGCCCGGGACGCCGGATATACCATGCGCGGGGCCTGCGGCAGGGGGACCCCCTTTCTCCCTCCCTCTTCATCATCGTTATGGAAGTTCTCAACGCGCTCATCTCCGAGGCGGATCGACGCCATCAGTTGCACCCCCTCCCCGACAATGCCATCAAGTTTCGGCCCTCCATATATGCAGATGACCTAGTGGTCTTTCTAGCCCCTTGACCGACGGACTTCGCTTGCATAAGTGGCATTATATCGTTGTTCGTCGGCGCTTCTGGACTGGCCACCAACATCGACAAGTGTTCCATCACACCCATCCGCTGCTCGCAAGAGGACATCGCAGGGGTGCTGGAAGTCTTCCCTTGCCGAGTGCAGGACTTTCCAATCAAATACCTAGGGGCCCCGCTGTCCATCTCCAAGCTCGGTCGATCTCAGGAGCAGCCGCTCGTTGATTCGGTGGCCGCACGCATCCCGGCCTGGAAGGGTGGTCTGTTGACCTCGGCGGGGAGAGCCATGCTCGCGAAGTCTACTCTGTCGGCAATTCCAGTGCATGTGGCCATCTGTTGTACCCTCTCCCCATTGGCGATCGAGGATATTGACAGACAACGTCGGGCGTTCGTTTGGGCGGGCTTGAAAGCCGTCTCCGGGGGGCGCTGTCGTGTGGCCTGGCCAGTGGTCTGCTCCCCACGGGACCTGGGTGGCCTCGGGCTTCCTGACCTACGGGTCCTTGGCTTTGCGCTACGCCTACGCTGGGAATGGAGTAAGCACAGCGGCGCCAATGTCCCTTGGGCGATGCTCCCGTGCCGGACGGAGAAGCCGGTTGAGGCTATGTTTCGAGTATCCGTCACGGTCAAGGTAGGGAATGGCGCCATGGCCCTCTTCTGGACCGACTCCTGGCTCCCGGATGGACCTATTCAGCGCTCCGCGCCTCACATATTCGCTCTCGTTGGAGCAAGGCGGCGGAAGCGTTCGGTACGGGAGGCGTTGGACAACAACCAGTGGACCCGCGACATTGTCGGGGCTAGGACGCAGCTGGTGATGATCGAAATGCTACCGCTCGCGGACAAGCTTGCGGATGTCCAACTTAATCCAAATACTGAAGACAAGTTCCATTGGCGTTGGACAGCAAATGAAGACTTCTCGAGCGCGTCGGCGTACCAGGTTTTCTTGTCCGGGCGCGTCTCTCTGCTCGGTGCCACGGAGCTCTGGCAGGTGCGGGCGCCGCCGAAGGTCAAGTTCTTCTTCTGGCTAGCTCTGCATGGCAGGCTGTGGACTGCGGCGCGGAGGGCCAGGCACGGACTTCAGGCTTCGGCCTCCTGCGTGCTATGCTCTCAGTTGGACGAGACATAAGACCACCTCTTCATCGCTTGCGTCTACACTAG
This sequence comes from Microstegium vimineum, assembly GCA_022036555.1. Lineage (NCBI taxonomy): Eukaryota > Viridiplantae > Streptophyta > Magnoliopsida > Poales > Poaceae > Microstegium > Microstegium vimineum. Next base: position 28,246,011 of record CM039138.1, read on the forward strand.
AGAGGTATGGTACAGGCTCCTGCACACAGCCGGGCTCTCCCAGCTTGTGCCGGCTCACGATGACGCTCTTGTCTACTGGTGGCTCCGTGTGCGCACTGCCATCCCGGTGTTGGCACGGAAGGGTTTTGACGCGGTTGTTCTCCTCATCTCGTGGGAGGTGTGGAAGGAACGCAATCGACGCACCTTCGACGTCGCGGCCACCACTACGTCGGAGCTGCTGGAGCGTATTAGAGACGAGTTTGATTCTTGGATTGCCGCCGGCTAGCGCGACCTTTCGGTGCTGACGGCCCTTGCCCCCTAGGCTCCCAGGTGCTAGGTGTTTTCCCCTTTTTAGCAGAACGGTTTCCTTTTCTTAGTACAGTTGCGTCGCCCGGTGCTCCCTGTTGCCCACTATGGCTGGCAGCTCGCCCCCGGGTGGAGCTTGTGTTTGTACCAACTCTATTCCCTCTTAAAACAGTACGTGTATAAGCACGCTTTCGAAAAAAAATTCTGTTCATTGAATTCTGCCGTCTCCATCTAAAACAAAAAGAAAAGCTTAAAACTACTACTGCGTCAGCATGTTGTAAAGTAATAACAGAGTACATATATACAACCCTTCAGCACGTACGGTGCTGCAGATCAAAAGGGCATGCATCCACGAAAAGCGTAACGTCGTCAAGCACTGGTACAGCTAAACCCAGCTGATTAGCACGCTATAATGGCACTCCCCAGGGACTTACGTGATCATGGTTACCGAAGCAAAGTGTTGCATGATGTGCTGGCCGGGTCTCACGCCAGCAAGCCGGTGATGACATTGAGAAACCACGAGGCCCGGCCCCTCCTCTAGCCTATAGGGATGCACCAGCACGCTTCCGTGACCGCGGCAATTATTTGGTCTCAATGAAATATGCGTCATGATCAAGATATTGGATTTCCCTGATATCTCTGTGATATCTGGAGCGCATCACAACGCTCCTACGTTCGGGGTCGTTTCGCCTATATCTGTTGTATGTGTAGTACGTACCTAATATTGCAATTATAGCTTCCAGCTCGAGAGTAATGTCATGGCCCATGTCTCTTTGAATTTGGAGTCTCGTTCATAATGGTAGTATTTTTTATAGGGGAATTTGATACTAGAGCACAATTAACTGTGCCGCAACACAACACAAGCAAGCATTGGTCACTTTACGTGAACCTGTATATATAGATATATAGCACTGGTATGTAATTCAACTAAGGGACGACTCTATTGGTTAAAACAAACTTGGCCTATCCAAGACAAAGATACTTATATATAACGAGACGACTGCTTGATTACATGCTCGTACGTGTGTGTCATCATCCTAATTCGCAACGCTAAGCACAATATGGGTTCCAGGTGCTGTGTGGCGTGCCTTGCGGCCGGCGCCGGCAAAAAGAATAGCAAGCCCACACCACACACGCGGCATGACAAAACTACTACTCCTTCTAAAAAATGCGCTTCACGAACCGCTGGGCGATGCAATGACGTGTATATATGCTTACGACGACGACAAGGACAGGTCCGGCCTCCGCCCCGGGCGAGGTTGCTGGGTCCCCGCGGATTTTCCCCATGCATGTGAGGAAAGTCCCGCTTGTCCGCACGTCCTTCAGGGTTCGGCTTCGGACGGGCCGCCGCCCGCCCTTGAAGAAGAAAGACTGCAACTGCCGGAGGAGGTGGATCGAGTCGTGCATGCCCTGGGCTTGCCTGCCGTGTTGCCGATGCTGGGGCCCTTTCCCGGCGCCCGCACCGCCGCACGCAACGTAACGATGACCATGCCATGCCTCCCTCTCCGTCCGCCGAGCCCAGCCCAGCTGAGTTTTAGCTCAGCTCCCCGCCGGGCGGTGCCGCGCGTTGACGACCCAACGGATTGGGGGTTTGGGGTTGGTACGGTACGGTTTTTTAGATGCGAGAGAGCAAACGACGACTGCGACGCGAGCGGATCTGGGTTTTGGTCTCGCTGTCTGTCGCGCGGCGGTGTCTGTGTGGCACCGTACGCCGCCCCCCCAGTACTCATCCAATCCACAGCCAGGCGCAGGCGGCAAGGACTGACAGCGGGCTCATGCATGCATGGCGCCATCAGGCCGCGCGACGTACAACCGGATGATGATGGCCCCACTTGAAAAAAAACGGTGTTGGTGTTGGTGTTGCATTGCAGCGTGTTTCCCCCGCACACTGCCAGCCTGCCACGACGCTTGCAACGTAAATCGCACTTCCCGCGGGACTCCTTCGCCGAATCAGGGAGTACGCGTGCTTGCGGCGGCCTTGAGTGATCCCTGCACATCGATCGACGTACCACCTCTACAAGTTAACGCGGGGTGCATGGTCGGACGGACGTCCCAAATACAAGATGGTTTGGTTTG
>CM039138.1:28248471-28258594 GCA_022036555.1 Microstegium vimineum
AAATTTAAACCCAAAACCAAAAAAAGGTCTTTCAAGAGCGTAGGGCTTTTGGTGGAATAGAACCACCTCGACTTATGCCCAGCGAATTGGAATGCAACGACATCGAAATATATTCATTGGACATACCACCCCTTAAGTTAAAAGCATGAGACCCAATAATTTTGGGGTTTGACCCTGACCCACTAGTCCAGGCAAAAAGAAGTATCGGAAAAAATCAAAATGGGGATAGACCCCAATATACGCCTCACACATATGGATAAAAACCGCAATTGCACAATCGAGTTGGGCCCCAGATTGCAGATCGAGATATCATAATACCTCAGAAAAAACCACGACGGAACAGGTGAACAGGAATTCCAAAGCCACTAAAAAGAAAAGGTTTTTCGAAAAACAAAAAGCTCACACGTGTTGGCGTTGGAAACAATTCAAAATTGAGAAGCCCTTATCTGGAAAAAGACCATCAAAACCAGAGCATCGATACAAATCCCCTTCAATGTGCTCCGCGCCCAATGCCCCGCCTGGGGCGACGTTTCCCCCTCCTAAACCCGTAACTTTTGGGGGGCGGTGACACAGACCCCCCCTCTAACAAAGATGGCGATTTAAACAGCCCCCCGACGCCCAAACTTTCTTCGGCGCCATCACCCCCAATCAGAGTGACCACGCACTTTTTTTGTCGACGAGCCAGAAAAAGGACCCCAAGGGAAAACGAGGGCCGGAAAGAAGAAAAGGCCTCAGCAAGAGACTAAACCCTCCCGCCCCCAAACCCTACCCTTTATATCAAGAAGGATCCCTTGGAAATACCGGGGTTTTTTGGGGAAAATCGCAATAAACGAATGCAGGCTTCCAAGACGACACCTCCCCCCACTGTCCCAGGGTCGTCACCCGCGCGTAAAAACCCGGGCCCCACAAAACTTCATTACAGTTTTTCCCCCGTTTTCATTTCGTCCATACTTTCAAAAAGAAAAAATAAACATTTCTAAAAGCCATTAACACCACAGTCCCGGGGACTGGGCTACGAATTTTTTTTTTATGTTTTTTCAACAGGAACAGTAACATCGTAAGCACGACAGTTAGAAATCTTGGGAGACACCCCCTGCAAACCTAATTTGGGATTACGCCGGCGAAAAAGACAAACCCCTCACCTGTTTGCGACCCCACCAGGCTGGGGGGTTCGTCCCGAAAAAATGCCGAGCAAGGGTCGGGGGGTGCCCCCACCGGCGAAGCAGCATGGCACCCGACAACCCAAAAATCGGGGAAATGCAACCCGCAGACTGAGAATTTAAAACATTATGACCCTGAAGCAAGAAATCCCGGGCCTTTTCGCCTCAGGCTCGGGGACTAGGGGATTTGCAGACTTTTTACCAAACTTATATTCCAGTACCTTTTCCCATAAAAAACCTGATATAAGAATTTAAGTTCCCTTTCCCAGGCTTGGGGACTGGGGTTTTTGCAGTCGTTTTTGCAAAACTTATGCTTTACTCATTACATGCAAGTTACTTTGCAAACCTTTTTTTTTGTAAAGTTTTGGGACCCCGTGCATATTACCCCTACCAAACTGGGGATTAAGTGGGTACACTTTAACCCTTTCGGTGAATGTACTTATTTTCTCTTCTGACAAAACTCTGTTGTTTCCTGTTGTTTTTTTGCAGAAACTTAAGTGGGTACAAATTCACCAGGGAAAGACCCTTCAAAAAGTTTTCCTTTTCAGACGCCACATCCCCCCGACGAGGGGAGTGCAGCCCTCCACCGAAGGCAATCTTTCTCGCACACAGACCACGACGTTCTCGCCAGCTCAACCTGGTGGGAGGCTTCTCCGACCACTGCCTCGACCAGCTAACCTGGTCGGGACCCTACAGCGACGACCCCGCGCATTGGCGACCAGATGTGCGCCTCTGAAGAAGACGCTGTTGACTCGCCAGAAAAATACAACGTGCTCGGGGACTTGTTGGGGATATATACCTCGGCATATCCCCAGAGACCTTGTTGGGCCTGCCAACCAGGGGACGGCCTAGCCACGAGGCCTTGCGATACGCGACCAGTCTGTCGTGCTCGCCAAGGGCTCCGAAGAAGTCTTCCTCACCAAGAAGGATCTTAGAAGATAGGTTCGGATCCCTTACCTAAAGGGGCCGATCGTAATCTGTTAGGGTTAGGATATGAAAACTGTAACCCTACTCCCCGGCTATATAAGGCGAGCAGGGACTCCCTCCGAAACAATCCCTCGACATTCATCTACAATCCACTAGATCGCATCTACGGGTCTTGTAACCTAATACTCATATCAATCCAGCCACCAGAACACAGGACGTAGAGTATTACGGTGATTTGCCGGCCCGAGCCTGTCTAAATCGCCGTTGTTACGCTTGATCGCCGTCGCCACACCTCCGCCTACAATCTACTACCTTGGGGTACCCCCTACGTAGACTACGACGCATATTTCGTCGACAAATACGATTTGTCTATATTCAAAACTAAAATCTCATTCTTTTCAAAGGAAGAGTATACATCTGCTTTTCAAGAAGACAACTAATTAATTTTAGTTATGACTAGATTATAAAAATAATATCTTTATTTTGAAGAGACAAATAATTTTATGTTTGACTAAATTATAAAAAAATAGTATCAATATTTGCATCTCCATATTTGTTTACTATAAATATATATTTAATAATAATACAACGAAACTTATTTGTTGTTATTAGTTATTATTAATAGTTTATATGTATTTTTGAAATTTGGTTGGATCCCAAAACGTGAGATGTGTACTCTTTTTTGGACGGAGTGTACGTTCCAAACACAGACTCTCCTTGTTCACGTCGCCCACAGCTACATCCCCCTCCCCCTCCTGCATCGCCCAAGCTATTCCTGATCTCCCTTCATCCATCGTTGTTGTGCCTTCTTCGCCATTGCCTGAGCCACCCTCAGTCGCAGCCTCTTTTGCTGCCTGGGACATTGACCCTTTTTTGCCATCTCCGATCATGGCTCCCTCTAATCGCCTGGTGGCCCATCACCAGCTCCGGCTCAGGCCTTAGCTCATTCCTGCAACATCTCCATCAACTGGAGGAGAGGTCTCCAGTCGCAAGTGTGCTGTTTTAGCCTGACGCCTTGATTTACCACCAAAACACCCTCTCGCCACAGCCAAGGAGGAGATGCATTACCTTCGGTTAAGGAAAAGAGTGCTAAGTTTGAATAATAACTATCTCGTTCTAAATTGTTCTAAATTATAAGATGTTTTGGCTTTTCAATATTTATAACTTTTGCTACATAACTAAATATATATCTTTTATATCTAAAGAGGCAAAATTTCTCTCCACCTAATTTTTTGGTCCGTCCATTCTCTTCTTATCTTATAATAAAGAGAGAACGGGCTCGGAACGACCAATTCTCAATAGACTCGGATCGGCGTAACAAGGCCAAACAAGGAAACTACGGTATGTACGGTATGGACACAACGTGCATGAGAAAGGAAAAATTTGAACGGAACAGGAGGATAATAAAGGTAAAAAAAAAGAACGAAGATGAGGACAGTGGACTCTCAAATCTCACGTCCGATTCGTAGGGGTCTAGAACAGTAGCAGTATGACATCTTTAACATTATGACACCTTTAAGTTGTCTTAGATTAGATATAAGTATTTGTGATTTACTTATGTCTTTGAACAAATACGTTTGTGCTTAGCATTATGAGAAAAAAAACTATCATGACCTTATTTTAATTTCATATAATCACAATTATATATTGTCATATTATTATCAACATTTACTTATATTTTGGATTTCATCACAAAATAAATTATGGCTATCAAATTTTTAAAAGGAAAAAACATAAATAGTTATGTAGTATTTCTCCTGTTGCAACGTATGAGCACGTTTCCTAGTATATATTACATATAAATACATAATAAAACTATGAATCAAAAAAATATGAAAAATGTCTTCTAATTTGGGACACAGAAAGTACTGTTAATATAATAAATAATCTGATGGAGCCTTCTCAGTCTCTTATATGATATTTTTTATAATTTTTGGAGATGCTCGTATGAGATGGCTTGAAATTGGGACTTTGCCATAAAACATGTAGTACAGCGCACGGAGTTGCTTGGATTTGCTTGGATTGGACTCTAACGGTTAGCAGCGCAAGATGTCGGTATTTTCACGTGACTTCACATCAGCTACTTGGATAGTAGTACACTCTGTAGTTTCCAGCCCATAGATTATATGTACTGCTCCGTCTGCTCGGCTCGTTTGGCTCACTCCATTCCATTCCGCCACCAGGCAGTGGTGGTACGTGGTAGTACTAGCATGTGTCCAAGGCAAAACGAGAGGGAGAAAGCGCCATCGCGCTCGCACCCGTCTCAAGCTTCAGGCGACTCGTCCTCTGGGGTCTCTTGACATCTCGTGGACTTTTGTCTCTTGCTCGCGCGCACAGGCAGGTGAGCCGCAGCCGGGGTCCCACCGCGCAGCCGTGAAAAGTGTGTGTCCTGAGCCGTGATATTTTGTTGTTACTAGTTGAATGTCCGTGCGTTGCTACGGAATAATAAAATATTTGTATTAAAAAGACATAGATCGCACGATAATATAACAATGTTTTCTATGAGAGTAGACATCATGAATTCGTGTAAATGTAAATGTGTTACATGTCAATTGTTGACATTAAAATCAAACATGTACAAATGGTTTTTCAGTAGACATGTAGTATGTATACATCATGTTCATGTAGAGCCCGATAAAATACATTAAAATACCTAGAAATGGTAACAAGTATAGCGTTACATAAATAATATTTATTATACAATACAAATGGAATGAAAAATGCATTGTATTAGTGAAATGTTATATTACCTCGTCTATAGCGTTAGAACCTCCTTAAATACAAAGTTCCGTGCCCATGCGTTGCTATGGGATAACTATTTTTTAATTAAAACACATGGATCAAATGATAAGATAACAATATTGTAAAATTAAACATCGACATTAAAGTGACATTTAATCCAAAAGGCAAAGTTTATGAAATGAACATAATCTCAAAGAGCACGGAGTCGCAGGTTCACAAACTATACTATATGACCTTTCTATGATGCGGCTAAGATAATGTATTATTTCGACGGGGAGAAATGTCTGATATCCATATTTTGGATCCATAATTGTAGGAGCATGCACAAATCATTCATGTACCAACTCGTTACTATTCAGATACCTAAGAAACCTTACACCATATATAAGAAGCTTTTTTTTTCAAAAATGTAAAAACGGCTAAGGTCATTAACACAAATGAAGTGGCATTTCAATATAGACTGATGGTTTTTGATCCAACAACTTACTGCGATCTAGTGGTCCCATTCCTAGGCCAGTGGCACACTGATAGTAGCACACCTAATTAAACTACTGTAATTTGGCCAATGAACAAGTACTTACTTTGTGGTCATTAATCACCACAATTTGGCCAATGAACAAGTACTTACTTTGCGATATAGTGCTCACAAAAAAATGTTCAATCATTAAGTTGTTAGAATAACACCATGTTTAGAATCACATCATAAAACTATGGATTGAAGCATAGTATGCATAAACCACTATCCATTTCCACTCCACAAGCCATCTGGTAAGACAATTCACCAAAGTAGTCGTAGGAAAAGAAAATCCACAAATCACATGTCTGTTATCCATCTTTCTGTGAACTCTTGATCCGCAAGAAAACACATTTTGTGACTCCAACTTCGAATCATATTGGGCTTCTCAATTGGGCGCCGACAGCCCATGGTGTCAGCTGGCCAGCTCCACCATTTTTCCTGAAAGAACATATAGAGATCTTAGCATCAGCTTGTAGCGCTATCAGAAGAAATAAAACCTCAACTTCCCTGAATGACCTCAAATGGATAACCATGCCTTCTCATATGGTTATCATCTTGACAAACTCCTCTTAGTTGATCTAGCCGTTGCCAAATGGTTGGCATACGCATATGCGACCTAGCAGTTGATCATGACATCCATGGCCTGCCCGTCAAACAGGGAAGCTGCCCTAGGGATCTCAGACATAATTCAGTCTTATTGCCACCAGCAATGCAAATTGAAAACATGAAGAGCTTGAGCGCTGAAGGATGTGCATGGAAGTTCTCTAAAAAAGAGCACCTATTGTTTTCATCATATTTGCTTTCTCTTTGCTTAAAATGATCATGCTAATATTTTCATGCACGACTACTGCAAAATTCAGATTGCACATATTATGTTGTTTAAAACTGAAAACTGGATATGATCAGGAGATGGGTGGAAAGAACGAGTTTTCATTGAAAATTTCAGATTGCAAGATGGCCAGGAGATGATGAGAACAACATGGTTCACTATATATTTTTTACTCAAATATTAGAATCAGTGCATTCTACCTAAATTTTTTAAGCTCGAACTTGCACATTTCTTAGAACTCTGAACCCCATTGCTTAGAACTTTGAAACCCTGTACTCTTAACTCAACCCTGAAAATGAGAGAGAGAGAGACAAAAAAAGAGGAAAGTGGCGCTCTACAAAGATCGTAATACCAATCAGCTAGTACACTTCTGCACAGCTATCTTAATTGGTTCGAGTCAAGGTATATCCGTATATCTGTAGCACCCATCAGAAAATCCCTTACAGGCTACATGCCTACATCACCGAAAAATCAATGTGTAGAATATATTAAAGATAAAGAATAAGAACATTTCAGCTCCATATCCTTGATGACATAGCATGGACCCAAAAAAGTTTAAAACCAATGAGAAAGTAGAGTCTCATACCTTGAGGTTGACCATACAGAAAGTGATAAGCGCAAAGACTCACTTTGTATACGGCTCCAGGCATAGCCATGCTCTGCAGGGCTACCAAGAACAACTTTTGATCACCCTCCTCCCATTTCTCCCTCTACATGGGTATCCTGTATGGCTCGGCCTGCATGCCTAAACATCAAGAGCCAAAAGTGTGAGCTTGGTGAGAGGAAACATCTCCAACTTCATTAGTTTTGCAATGTGGTAATAAGCTGCTCTGCAGAATGCAGATCACAAGAGAATTTTAGGTGCAGCACATCTGTGATATACCTTATTAGGGGCATGTTGATCATTCTAAAAGGTAGCATTGATGGACCCCCACATAGTCCGTCATCTCGACCCTACACTTAGGCGCACGGGTGCCGCACAATCAACACAAGATAGAGATCCTCCAAGCTATGTACAATCCACTAGAGATGTCTTTCGCGAATCTCCTGCGGGGAAGGCTCAAGAACCCTCACAATCCACCGATCGGAGACTGAGACAACCACCTTCCTTTGCTCAACGATCCTCGTCGCACTAAGCCGTCTAGGAGTCGACAAACTCCAAGAATAACAAGAGCTCTCACAACGACGACGATCACCAAGTGTCACTAGTATGCAATATGAATACCAATGCACTTAGTTCACTCAATCTCTCATGAAATGATCAATTCTATCAAAGAGATGAGTGGTGGAGGCCTGCTCAAACTAGCACACGTGTGTGAATGAATAGAGAGTGCAAGGGATGCTCCAAGAGCCGGCCAAAACACTTATATAGTCTCCCCCAAAGAAACTAGCCGTTTCCCCTCTTTCCACGCGTTCAGAGCAACCTCCGGACGCTAACTGCGTCGTGTGTCCGGACCAAAACACATGTGTCCGGACCCTCTGCCCGATTTGAAAGAGTCGTTGATGCACTCGGTTTCTCACTGAAACATGTTGTCGGGTACAAAGGTAAGGGGTACCCTAAACGTGTGATAATCTAATGCTTAACATAGCAACTATTTTTAAGGCAGGATCCGATCAGCCGTCCGAGTCAATGAAGGAAGGCCCATCACGCAAAGGTTTCCTTCACCGGCAACAGGGACCGGTCGTGGGCCGGCCCATTGCAGGAAAAACAGAAGATAGGATACCCCTCCGCCTCTACCTCGACTGACGGACGGGGGTCGAACGAACGACCCCTCCGCATCTACCTCAACTGACGGACAGGGGTCGAACGAACGACCCCCCCCCCCCCCGCCTCCACCTCGACCCCGACTGACGGATAGGGGTCGAACGAACGACCCCTCCGCCTCGACCTCGACTGTCGGACAGGGGTCGAACGAACGACCCCTCCGCCTCCGCCTCGACCCCTCGAATGACGGACAGGGGGTCGATCGAACGACCCACGCGCAAGAGGCTCGATCAGCTCACCTGCTCCCGGAAGGACAGGGAGGCCACGCCGCTACAGCGGTCGACATCCCACCGCAAGCATGGAGCACGAACATGCCTCCCATGCCACTACAGTTTAGGACTCTGTACTCCAGTACCTCCCCTTGATCTATAAAAGGGGACGCCGGGATAGATGAAAAAAGGGGCGGAGGGACATCCGCTGAGACATTCGGACATCAGCTCTGACCCGCATACACCAAGAGTCAACCCGCATACACCAAGAGTCAAGTCGCATACACCACACACCCGATTGCTTGATCAACATCTCAAGCAATCAACCGACCACCTAGGATAGCCTTGCTAGCCCTAGGCATCAACTTATCCTGAGCACCCTCGTGTAAACCTACTCGTACCCCCCCTGTACGAGCACTTCGGTGCAAGATAATACAATCCATCCTCCCCCGCTAGACGTAGGGCCTTCTGTGCCCGAACCAGGATAAATCTTGTGTTCTTCTTGCATCACATCTGGGAGAGGGAGCACGCAATATACAAATTTACTAGCCGGTGGTATTGACCCCCTGGGTCATAACACCGACACATGTCTCTGGACGCTACTGTTCAACAACCTCCGGACCAAAGCCTAATGCGTCCGAAGTCTATGCAATAAGGTTCCAGAGAGGGTTTTCACCTCCGGACGCTATCCAGACCAAGATGTTCGGACCAAAGCTCAGCGTCCGGACCCTATACAGAGAGTTCCAGAGAGCTCCAGGACCTCCAGACGGTGTCCGGACCAGGCATCTGGACCAATGTACATGCATCTAGAGCTTCCACGTCAAAACAACGAAGCTAGGGTATGCCTCCGGACATATCCAAATTGGTCCGGACTCAGACAACCCTAGCGTTCGGAGCTCATTTCTCAGTCCAAATGACTTCAAATTTTCTCCCAAGCTTTCTTGTGCTAACACTAAGTGATCCAAACACTTGTGCACGTGTGTTAGATTTTACTTAAACAATTCTTGGAATTAAGTTCACAATTCTCATTATATCAAGTGGATATGTAATGAATTATGAATTAGTGGCACATGATAACCATAATCATTAGAAAGTTCTCTCTTCTTGGTACGACTATCTATCCTAAACGTGATCACACTCTCTATAGTGTCTTGATCACTCAACCGAAAATGACTCCTATATTTCACCTTTGCCTTGAGGCCATTTTCCTTTTCATGATCCAAGTTAGAGCTTCACCATCATCACCTTGATCATGGAGCTCCATGACATTCAATAGTTAGATTTTCATTCTATAGTTTCATAGATTTTAATTTCATGACTAAGAGAGAGTTGATATTCGTGTCAAGAGAGTTTTATGTAAATGAAACTCATTTTTTTTTCTCTTCTTAAATACACGGTCCTGTTATAAAAAATGCCTGTGTAAACACATTCAATGTGAATACAACTCTAATAAAACTTTAACTGAGACTGACCTTAGGACACTCACAATGCATACTCTATCATAGAGTCTAAGTCTATTTATTATCTTTATATTTATGGTATTTTATTGATGTGAAAGTATATTTATTAAAGAGAGAGGAAGAAAAAACAAGGCTACGAGTCTTATTTAGACTCCATGTCTATGATATCTTCGAGATAATAAATACGCTTAGACTTTATGATAGAGTCTGCATTGTAAGTGCCCTTATCATGTAGCGATCACACATTAATGCACTGGCCGTCTAAGCTAGAAAACTTTCTTGTACAGAATGCACCCACAACTTTATTTAATATAAATAGACAGGAAAAAATACCCTCTTTTTTTCAGCTTCATCCCACTTCATCTTTATGTGAGAGGGAGAGAAAAACAACTTTATAGCTGAAGCTATTTTGAAGATAAGGGCTTGGTACAACTCAGCTTCACTAGTGAAGTTGTTTTTTTAGAAAAGAGTATTTGACAAAATAGTTTCACCAACAATTTTATGTATGTATATG
>CM039138.1:28258694-28409978 GCA_022036555.1 Microstegium vimineum
GGCGCTCGTGCGGCAGGCAGAGCCACAGCCAGCGCACGCGGTGCTCGCGCGGAGGAGCTGCAATCGGCGCTTGCGCGGCAGGCGGGGCCACGGCCAGCGCACGCGGTGCTCGCGCGGAGGAGCTGCGACCGGCGCTTGCACGGCAGGCGGAGGCGGAGCCACGGCCAGCGCACGCGGTGCTCGCTCGACGGCGCCCGAGGAGCTCGCGCGACAGCGATGTCCGGCTGCGTTCGCGACCGCGACGGAGCTCCAGCGGAAGACCACACATGGCCGGCGAGCCCGCGACAGGACCGCTCCCGCGGACGGCGAGCCCACGACCGTACCCGCCACAGAGGAGCTCCGGCGGCCGGAGATCCCGCGATGGAGCTGCTCCCGCGCCCGGCGAGCCCGCGACTGCGCTCGTAGCAGAGAAGCTCCCACGACCGGCAGAGGAGGAGAAGAACGCGCCAGGCGGGGGATCGAAAGCAGGCATGGCCGGTGGCAGAGGCCGTGCGCTGCGGATGGGGAGGGGATGACCGCGAGCCAGGCTATGGCGCTGCGGCGCTGCGGGCAGCGCTCTAGCGGCGGCGAGGAAGAAAAAATCGGATCGATGAAACGAATCAAGCGCGCAGGTTTCATCGGGTTTCATACTTCTAGGAAACGTCGCCCCCATTCGTTTCGTGGGCATCAAACGAATTCCTTCTCTCTCTTCCTCGTTTCATATAGTTAGCTAACGTGACACCCTATTAAATGTTTATAAAACCTCAAATAAAACTCTATTGAAACTGGTCTGACATAAAGGAGGAGGGATGAAAAATAAAAACAACTCGGGTGAAATAAAGTGAATTTAGTTTTACAAACCTTGAGGTCTTCTGCAAACCCAACAGAAGAGTCATTCTGCAAATCATGCAACGAGCGTCAGGCAAGATGCGGTGCCACGGAGAATAACACCCAACAGCAACCAATATAGGAGTAATTTTTTTAGATTGAAAAGTTGAGATTACCTGCGGGGCTTGACGATGCCGCTGACGTCGTGCAGGACAGGCATCGCCTGCTTGCGGCTGTGGCGCACGTGCAGCGCGTTGGCGACCTCCTCGAGCTTGTTGGTGATGGCGTTGAGGACGGTAGGCAGTCCGCTGGTGCCGACGCGCACGTCCGCCTCCGCCCTTAGGTGCTTGAACCGCACCTCGATCGTGGGCATGTCGATCCCGACCCTGCACGTACAAGGAGGGAGCGCAAATTACATCGTGACGCAAGCACATCCTAGCTGATCAGTTGTACTAGTCGACATCCACTCCGCTTCAGCCTCCAGCAGCACGCACCGTTCGACGCGTTCCTTGAGCTTGAGCAGGAATCGCTCGTTGTCCTCGTCGGCGACGCGCACGAGGCGGTCCAGGAGCGCGCTCCTCTCCCGCGGGCCAAGGCCGAGCACGTCCACCACCTGCGGGGCCGCCTCCCCGCCGCCGTGGCCGTGGCCGTCTCCGTCGCCTCCGAGCGGTGGGAGGATGGCGCGGCGGACGCGGTCGCAGGTGGGCAGCCTCTCGAGCGCGGCCCACCGCAGCGCCTCCTCCTCGTCCTCCTCCTCCCTCCGAGAGGAGGAGCGCGAGAACGCGTCGGGCGCGCGCCACCACGCGGAGGAGCCCGACCTGGAGCCGCCGCTGTCGCGGCGCATGCTCGCCACCTTCTGGAGCTCCGCCGCCGCGTTCATACCTGCGCCCGCGCCCCGGACTCCGCGCCGCAGCCCGAGCAACCGAGACGACGGAACCTCGGCCCCGTGTGGTTGGTGTGGCCTGGATTTAGCGAAGTTTTCTGTCTGCGGACAGTGTGACGACGCCGAGGCAGTTGGGGAGAGTAGAGGACAGGGCGGGGTTTTGTAGGCAGCGGCCGGCGGTAACGGGAACATTAAGGCAAGGGAGGTCAGCGGGGGACGCGACGTTCACAAGCCAGGACGCCGGGTGGAGCTCGGGCACGCCGCAGGGGGCACGCGTCGTCAAAATCGCAACCACGTTTCCTACTGTGCGCCGCTTGTGTGCGACACTGTGACTCGCGTTGCCGCTTCCAGAAGTACTGTACACTGGCTACACCTTCCCTCCCATTCCAAATTACAGATCATTTGAAGAATATTAAAAAAATCAAAATATCTCAAATTTAATTAAAATTAAAAAAAACATGACATTAAATAGATATATAAAAAATATAATTGATAAAGAATATAATTATATTTAGTTTACATCATAAATATTATTTTATTATCATATAAATTTAGTTAAACTGAGATGCTTGATCAAATTAGATTTAAAGATTTTTCTAATAATACTAATTATATACCATAAATATTTATATTTTTAATATATATATTTAGTCAAAATTATTTTTTGAAAAACAAAAATAGTATATATTTAGGGACAAAAGTGCATGTGCTACTAGCAAGTGGGTCTGTGCTGTCTGCTGTGCGTGCGAGCTTAGGGTCTGTTTGGATTGGAGGGACTAGTGACTAATGACTTCTATGTAGTAGTCCCAAATAGCAGCCCCTTGAGACTTCTATGTAGTAGTCACTACTAATCCCTCTAATAGTCCAAGTGTTTGGTAAAATTGGGACTAATTAATAGTCACTAGTCACTAGTCCCGCCAATCCAAAAAGGGTCTTAGGCTACCGTTGGCTCTGGCGTGCGAGCACTCTCGCCCGGCTATCATTCAAATTGCATGATCACTGGTTTGGGATTTCCGATTAGCGAAAACCGCTGAATTCTAATATCACACACACACTATATATATATATATATATCTAATATAATTGAAATCTTATTTTTAGAGTGGAAAGTCTGATCTCACCTCCTCACCCGAGTCAGGGTCTCCCCCCACCCGACGCGTCTCTATCCACGGGAAACGCCTCACGCGCGGCTAGGAGGGCACACACTCTCCCCGCCGCCGCTCGCCCCGCAGGCGCTCGTCGCGCCGCCTGCTCGCCACTACCGCCCCGCCGCCCTGCTCGCCACTGCCGCCCCGCCAGCCTCCTTTCCCCACGCCTCCACCCCCTGCGCCCCAACCGTAACCTGGGCCACCCGCGACGACGGACGGAGGACATCCCCGGCGACGACAGACGGCGGATTCTCGGCGAAGACGGACGGCGGCCTCCCGACGATGACGAACGACGGTCTTCCCCCCAACAACAACCTTCCCAACCCTGCTTGTGTTTTACTTGACCAGATATGCTAGCCGTGAAGGTAATTGATAGATATATAAGACCGAGATCAATTAGATCCCGGACCTTCTGCTTCCGCCTCCTTCCTCCCCACCTCTCTCCTAGGCGCTCCCCCTCCCTGTGGCAGCATGTCTCCCAACCCCGTCGATGCCTCGGCCACAGCCGCTGCTGCCGCTGCCGCTGCTGCACCTCCACCACCGCCGCAGGCCATCGTCATCCACCCCTACATCGCCGTGAACGTGAAGACTCACATTCCGGTGACCCTGGAGCTGAAGAATCCCAACTTCACCAAGTGGGCTTCGTTCTTCAAGTCCTTGTGTGGGAAGTTCAACCTTCGGCCCCACATCGACGGGCCAGATCCTCCGGCTGCTGATCCATCGTGGGACATTGTTGAGTGCACTGTCCGCGGCTGGATTCTCAACACCGTCGACGACTCGGTTCTCGATCTTGCCATCACCGACGAGAACCAGTCCGCCCGCGAGTTGTGGGTGGCAATTCAGGGCCTCTTCCGCTCCAACCGCGCACCACGGGCCGTCTTCCTGCTTGAGGAGTTTCACTCCCTGAAACAGGGTGACTCGACGATTGACGAGTACTGCCAGCACCTCAAGATCAAGGCAGCCGCTCTTCGGGACGTCGACCACACCATCGAGGACTCCCAACTCGTCCTCAGCCTCCTCCGCGGCCTCAATCCACGCTACACTGCCACCGCCGACGACATCGCCAACTCCACGGAGCTGCCTTCCTTCTCCAGGGCGCGAGAAATGCTCTCCCTCAAAGAGCTGCGCCTCGCCAACGACGAGAAGACCACGGTTGCATCTGCCATGGTGGCCGCCTCTGGTTCCACCTGCACTTCTCCAGGGTGCCGCTCCTCCTCCTCTGTGGCCACCAGCGCTGCTCCTAAGGTCTATGGGGGCAAGAAAGGCAAGGGTGGCAAGAAACAGGGCGGCTGGCGCGGCCAAGGCAATGGCGCTGGCTGGCAGCAGGGCAGCAGCGGGTGGACAGCAAGGGGGCAACCGCCCCATGGGGCCCTGGTTCTGCTACAACCCATGGGCCTCCCAGGGCGGTGCTCCCTCAGGCGGCGGCTGGCAGCATGGCCCCAGCCCTGACGGCTGGCAGCAGGGCGCCCAAGGTGGGCGCAACCAGGGCCTCATGGGTGCAAACCAACAAGCTCACTTCGCTACACCTCCGCCTCCTTCCCAGATGTGGGATCAGGCCGGCCTCATCGCCGCCCTGAACCAGATGGCGCTCCAGAACTCCGGCTGGGTCATGGACTCCGGCGCCACCTCCCACATGCACAACACGGATGGTATACTGCTTTCCCGTCAACCCTCCTCCATCCCATCCATTACTGTTGGTAATGGTCACCACCTTCCTATATCTTGCTCCAGCACTTCCACATTACCTTCCAGCACTTCCTCCTTTTCACTTCGCAATGTTCTTGTTGTCCCCTCTCTCGTGCGCAACTTACTTTCAGTTCGCCAATTCACTCGTGACAACCATTGCACTATCGAATTTGACGCATTTGGTTTTTCTGTTAAGGACCTGCAGACCAGACGCGTGATTCTTCGCTCCAATAGCTCAGATGGCCTCTACACCGTCCCGACTACACCTCTCTTCGCGTTTTCGGTTGCCTCTGCTATCCCAACCTCATAGCCACCTCTAAACACAAGCTCGCACCTCGCTCCACCGCTTGTGTCTTTCTCGGATACCCCTCTTCCCATAAGGGTTACAGGTGTCTCGACCTCACCACTAGACGGATCATAATTTCCCATCATGTTGTCTTCGATGAGACTCAGTTTCCTTTCAGTTCTGACACCACCAGTGCGCTGCCTAGCTCTCTGGACTTTCTTTTTACAGGACCTGCCGCGTCGGTGCTCCGCACTGCTGCCACGACACCCCTGCGGTAGCTCCATCGTCCGCCGATGTTGAGCAACCGCGACACCGAGCTCATTTGGAGGAGCTCGCTGAGGACCCAGCCATCCTACAGATTGGCCCGGTCCTCCCACATGCTCCGGCTCAGCCTGCTCCAGCTGGCCCTCCACCCCTACGGGTCTACACTCGGCGGCGTGCTGGTACTCCTGCACCGGGGCGTGCTGGCGAGCTGCCATCTCCACCAGCGCTGGCAGTTCCCCCGCTGGCGCCCGCTGCTGCGGTACAACCTGCTGCTGCTGTACAACCGACTCCGGTTCCTGCTGACTCCGGTTCCTGCTGTTGTTGTACAGCCGGGTCCGGTTCCTGCTGTTGCTGTACAACCGGCTCCGGTTCCTCCTACATCGAGCCGCCCAGTGACACGTCTCCAAACGGGCTCGCTGAAGCCTATGGACCGCTACGGATTCCCGCCGACAGCACACGTCGTCACCGCCTCCACCGCCTCACCGGTTCCTCGGGACTACTGGGGGGGCCCTTGCCGACCCCCAGTGGCGCGCAGCCATGGCTGAGGAGTACAAAGCTCTTGTCGATAACGACACATGGCGACTCGTTTCCCGGCCCCCAGGTGCCAATGTGGTGACAGGCAAGTGGATCTTCCGACACAAGTTCCACTCCGATGGTACCCTGGCTCGTCACAAGTCTCGCTGGGTCGTTCGCGGCTTCACCCAGCGCCACGACATCGACTACAACGAGACGTTCAGCCCCGTCGTCAAGCCTGCTACTATTCGGGTCGTCCTCAGCATCGCCGCTTCTCGTCAGTGGCCCATCCACCAGCTGGACGTGAAGAATGCCTTTCTTCACGGTCACCTGCACAAGACGGTCTACTGTCAGCAGCCCCCCGGCTTCGTCGACCCGTCGCGCCCCGACGCTGTCTGTCTTCTCCAGCGCTCCCTCTACGGCCTCAAGCAGGCACCACGGGCGTGGCACCAGCGCTTCGCCACGTACGTCCGACAGCTCGGCTTCGTCGCGTCTGCCACCGACACTCCCCTCTTCGTCTACACTGAGGGTGGTGCCTGTGCCTACTTGCTGTTGTACGTCGACGACATCGTCCTCACAGCTTCCTCGGATGTTCTGCTCTGCCGCATCATCGATCGCCTTCACTCTGAGTTCGCCATGACGGACCTTGGGGAGCTCCATCACTTCCTGGGGATCTCCGTCACTTGCTCCTCCGACGAGCTCTTCCTCAGCCAAAGGCAGTACGCGGTGGATCTTCTTCAGAAGGCGAGCATGGCCGAGTGTCACTCGACATCGACGCCTGTCGACTCTCGTGCCAAGCTCTCTGCCACGGAGGGCGCTCCCGTCGCCGACCCCGCCACGTACCGGAGTCTCGCCGGCTCACTTCAGTACTTAACGCTCACTCGCCCCGACTTGGCGTACGCTGTACAACATGTTTGCCTCTTCATGCATGATCCGCGCGAAGCTCACCTTGCGCTGATCAAGCGCATACTTCGGTATGTGAAGGGCACACTGTCGGCTGGCCTCCACATCGACACTGGGCCTGTTGACAAGTTGATTGCCTACTCCGACGCTAACTGGGCAGGGTGCCCCGACTCCCGCCGCTCTACATCAGGCTTCTGCGTCTTCCTCGGCGACAGCTTGGTATCCTGGTCATCCAAACGGCAAACCACGGTGTCCCGGTCCAATGCGGAGGCCGAGTACCGAGTTGTTGCTCATGTGGTCGCAGAGTGTTGTTGGCTTCGACAGCTCCTTCAGGAACTTCACATTCCCTTGAAGGTCGCCACTGTTGTCTACTGTGACAATGTCAGCGCTGTCTATATGACAGCCAACCCGGTCCACCACCGTCGTACCAAGCACATTGAGATCGACATCCATTTCGTCCGTGAGAAGGTGGCTCTCGGCGAGGTTCGCGTTCTCCATGTGCCGTCCAAGCATCAATTTGCTGATATCATGACAAAGGGGCTGCCGATTCAGCTATTTGAGGATTTTCGGTCCAGTCTCTGCATCCGGTTTCCTGATATATATATATATATATATATATATATATATATATATATATATATATATATATATAGCAAGTGTATATTAGGCAAATCCACAATCAGTGTGATTAGCACCTGCCATATATTGCTTGTATACTCTGCCATATTGGCCATATATATATGAAGGTCACCCCCCATGTTGGGTGTGTGGTGTTTCCCCAATCTCTGCTACTCTACAGTAATCCTATTTCCTACATGCTTATACTGTGATTTTTGGAGAATGGAGTGAGTTCAAAAGAATGGAAATGGAAAAGGTTGTGATTTGGTATAGATTCCCTGTAGTTTTTCTGTACCAAGATAAATTTATCACAACGGCAAGAATGAAATATGATAATTCACCTTTGTTGATATACATCTAAATATACATTTAAAACAAAAAAAATTAACTGCCTTCTGTGTTAAAATATACAGATTAAGTAATTTTGACAACAATTTGCTTTCAAGGTTGACACCAGAAAGAAGAGGAAGAGGTGATATCCCACTTTGTTCAAGCTCAACTGAAGAAGCATCAAGTGCATATTAACTTCCACTTCTGAAGATTTCTGACTACTTGTTTGTGATGGATCTGAATTTCTATTAGATGCACTTTATTTGGTGAGCAAAGTTGCATTTTCGTGCATAAATGAGTGGTGTTTTTTTTCTCGAACGCACAGGAGAACTGCGCATCAATATAGTAAGAAGAATAAAAAAATTACTCCCCTCAGTGTTAGACCTCTCCAAGTTTATATGAAGTAAGTTTATATTTCACTCCCCTCAAGTGTTGTGGCAGCCCTGTTATTAAGTTTATATTTTTCCTCTCAAAACTGTGTTCTTGGAGGATGTTTTGAACAATGTACTGATTAGAAGGAAAACGTTCCTGAATTTCTTCAATCACACCAATTGCCATTTTCTAGGGTGGCTGGAGCTACGGCAAGGCATGTTGGTGTTGGGGTTGGCTGACACAAACGGCCGTTGCGAAGTCCATGTACCCACATCGATTCTCAGCGACCGAGTCGGGGAAATTCAGTGGTTCAGGCTTTGAAAGCCAACTTCAGTGTTGTTATGGGAAAACTAATTTTATAGACCTTTTTAGTGCTTGGGATCTCTGTACTAACATGTTGCCTCTGTCAGCTGTAGTTTTCTGAAAACCTATAGATGTAGATGTGACAGTAAGAATCTTGGTTAGATGACCAGTACGGCACTACATGAGTTCGAGTTTTTTCATTGGTAAAAAAATTCTGATGATGGTGATTCCTATCAACTACAAATGCATTGCCATAATTACCAGTCCTAGCCCTGCTGCTTATACTGTGGCTACAAATGCCCTCATTATGAGTTATTATTATAATGGTATAATCGTATCGGCAAAGCCTTTTATATGTCAGCAGGCTGCAGGCCCCTCGGCTGATGGCTCAATGGCACATTATTGTGCTGCAAGCTTCAATTGCACATTATTGTGCGTCAACTGTTGGTGGACTGAAGTTCCCAATCCTAGGAAACTCAGGTTTGACCATGTCAACTGCAGTGAGTTTTTTGTTGATTATTAGTACACTAAATCATCACTTACTTATTTAAATCAGCCCTTTCATTCAGAAACTAATCCAATTCAGTGCTATATTGCTTATTAGTCCTGAATCAAACAATAAACTTGCTTATTTGAGGCACCAGATTGAGAACTAAATTTGAGAAATAATAGCTCATGTGTTCACTGACATGAAGCAGAAGAGATATCTCATGATGGGTTAGGTTGCAGACGGTATAAGATATATCGGACATCTCATGATTGCTAGCTTCAGAGAAGATTTTGGTAGAAAGATTTTGTTTCATGGTTATCACAGGATGCTTATTTAGGCCTCTATATCTAGGGTATTATAGTTTTAACTCTTTTAGTGTGTCCTGTGAGGTTATCGATCAATGCATTTTAAATGAAATCAGTGTTATAAATCTATGTAGCAATATTTTTAGTGAATCTTAAACATACCATATCTATGCTTTATTACCGATGCATATATTTTCATTAGAATGTTTGATTTATACTATCAAAGGTCACCGTAGCGTTAACATGACAATATACAATTATTTGTAGTAATGCTTGTGGTTACACTCCTGTTGTGGTGTGTCTCGCTCATATAGAAGTCAGAATTTGGCCTTGGCTCCATCACTACCTGCACGTTTTTACATTTTATTAATAAGTAGTGTGCTTGTCCCCTCCAGCCTCCTCTAGGACTATGCAGATAATTCAAAGTATTTTTTTGTTGGTAAAGTCCTCACAGATATTTTCTGAAAAGTGTGCAACTGTTATCATAGTGTCTCAATTTTTACCATATTTAGAGCATCTCCAAGAGTCTAGGTAAATTTGGATTGGTAAATAGGCTCTCTAAAATAATATAGCCTTTCTAAATCGATTCCCTTCCTGCAAATTTTGTCCGCAAAGTGTAATTGCCCTGAAAAAGATTGTATCAGACCGGTAATCAGGGGAGATTCTTGAGAAGTACTGAAAGGCGGAGAGCACGAGGAACAAGCTAGAAGCGCAGGAGTGACTTCATGTGGCTGCTGAGAACCACAGCAAGATAGGATTGTGTGGTGTTCAATTTTTGTATTGTTTAATATGCAAATGGGAAATCGAAGAGATACTGTGTGGGTTCCCAACTTCCAATGTGACTGAAGAACAACATAAACGAAAGGCATGAGTAGATATGGCTTCTACGTAGCAACCATATGTGATTAAGCATCGTATATCTAATTGTGATATACAATACTCCCTCTGTCTCTTTTTAACACAATATACTCCCTCTGTCTCTTTTTTAAAAGGGATTGACTGAGTACATACATGTATATAACTGCTGCTTAGTGCACACAAACCTTGCAGTCAATGAATTGTTCAAGCAGATTAGCACCTTTATGGTCTTCACCTCAATGTTCTTTTAAATTGATAGGCTTTGTACTATAACTTTTGTCAAGATGTTGGGTTCCTATAAAGTTCCGTGTTGCTGGAATTGCAATTGGCCTGGTCCTTGATACATAGGGATTTGGTGGAGACGGTAGCCCATTTATACTTTCTGATATTACTGGACTGAAGATGCCTCTGTTGACATGGATTTTAAGGTGTGACTTGTATTGTATTCTGAATTGTGTACTTGGAACTGCATTAGCAAGGTTAGTATATGTTCTTCTGCTGAAAGCACAATTTTCTTATCTGTAAGCTCTTGTTGCAGATTGCTGGTAATGAAAGTGATTATATAGATTTGGAAATATTTGTCATGTATTTTTGCTATTAGGAGGCTTTGTTACAATTGTTAAATCTGTCTAATTCTTGCATTGTGGTAGGTAGTCGGGATAACTCCACATGTGATGGAGCAAGCACCCCTTCGGACCTAGGGACGGGAGACAGCATATTCTGAGTAAGCCTGTGCTTAATTAGCTATTTCCATTTACATGTCAATTCTTTACCCTTCAAGCATTAACTTAAAAATAAAAGGAATGAATATAAAAACATAGCATCCGCCGGAATTCTTTTTCAGCGATAATTTTGAAAACCCTATAAGCATTGTGTAAAAAAATACTTTAACCTATTACTTGTTGATCCTAAGAATAAGATTGTTTTTTATACTACAACTGGCCTTAGGATTTGCCTTTTTTATTTACAGATTAGATTATAATAACAATATTGCTCTGTTTCCTCTAATGCCCAATTCTTTGTAAAATCTAATTACTTTCATCTCTGGCATCCTAAATTGATAGGGACTGTTTACTTGCCAATGGAATAATACATAGAGACTTGAAACCTGGTAAGGATGCTCTTTTGGCATTGTTCACTATGAATCTGTACTCCTTTAGCATGCAAATAAGTTCCTTTTATGTTGGGCAAACAGAAATTCCATTACATAGCATGCTGATATTTGGTTTTCTCTTGCAGCTTTCCTTAGATCTCTGTATTTCATTTGTGTTTATTTTTTAATGCCAAATTATGGTCTACAATTTTTTAAAAGATATATCTTAAGCCACTCAAAATTTTCAGTAATGTGTTGTCGGCTTGCCGCATCTACTTCTATTTGTTCATGCTCCTCATTTTTTCACCGTATACAAGAGAAATCTTTTTAATAAACACGGGCGTGTTGCACTGCCGTGGGTGGCCTCCCACGTTGACAACTTGATGCCAGGCCGTCACACGGTGTCGTGTGACGATGTCCGTATGTTTAGCGTAAATGTGTAGCTGCAAAGGATTAAGTTACATCTATATGACAAATGCATAGGGGAACTGAACCTACTGGTGGAAAGTATCGATTAATGATCTTGTTATTTGTTTATCTTTTCTTTACCTAAGTTCGGTGAAGATTAGGTATTTCCGTCTTTTAGCTTTTGTTTCAGTGCACTCTCCTATTAATCCCTCTTATGTTTAATTGATGTGCAATGCAGGTTGCAACTTCAGCTCTTGGAAGATCCTTCAATGTAATAACAATAGCTTCTGAGTTTCAATGGATCACGTTTGTACTTTGAAAAATAGTCTGATAGCTAGATGCCGAACACCAAGATATGAGACTTATTTTGGCTATAGATACTACAATGCCAGTGTCATTTTTAGTGAATTTGTGTTCTTTCATTAGTTGAATTATTTTTAGTTTAATTTTTTACTTTTCTGGTTTATTCTTTCTAGATATCACCGTAGCGTTAGCACGGGTAATATACTAGTAACCTACAATAATAAAACATCGAACCAAAGCCCATGTATATTCCCTCAAACTGTTCCAATGCATCTTACAGTACATGACAAAGTGGATTCTAATTTCTGCAGCATCATGGTAAAAAAAGAAGTAATAATAAGATAACAGAGGCATCATTTTTTTCCTTCTCTAATTTGAATGATGATTTGATTTGATTCTTTCTATATACTTAACAAACAAACATTTCTGGACTACGATTTTACCAACAAGTCACACATTAAATATTGAAATAAAATTTCAAATTGATGAAATAAGTTTTTACAAAAATGTTGAGAGCACATGAAAAAGGCGTTTCAATATAAAGTACTCACAAAATGTTAAGCATGCTTCACTGATGCATTGAATTATTTTTATATTTATTTAATTTAAATAGTTTGAATATTTTCATAGAAAATGATAAACCTAGTCAAAAAATTGAATTGATTATCGCATTTAAAAAAAACCCGAAGAAATGGAAAGAAACGAAAGGGAAACATGGAAGACCTACTACCAAACAGCTTGAGTTTCTTTTAAAACTAGGTGAATGCCCGTGCGTTGTAACGAGAAAAACTAAAATCATGATAGTTTAAGTTAAATATGTATTACATTGTACTATTAAGAAATAATATTTTGAATGTAATGATGGCAACGTTCCATTTATAGCCCATCATTAGTTTTTAGGAAGAATGACCGATTACAATATGCGTCAAGTTTTGATGCGAACACATATAAGCATATAGAGTGTTAATAGTACGATGAAATTGTAGTACGGATAATCATTGGTCTATGATAACTACTCCCTCCGTTTCAATTTATAATTCATTGATTTTTTTTACCCCAACTTTGACCACTCGTTTTATTCGAAAAAAAATTATACAAACAGTCAAATTTAAGTCATTAATGTAGACTATTTATTAAATAAGTAAGCCATACTAAAAAATAATATTTTGTACAAAAGTTTGAATAAGACGAGTGGTCAAACTTAAGGTTGAAAAAGTCAAACGAACTAAAATTTAGAACAGATTAAGTATGTAATTAAACCATGGAGGCTGGTGAAAGTCCTATGTGTTTTGGTTTTGAGTAATTGATGAAATCCACTTAAGTACTAACCTTGATCTCTAAGTGTGAATCATGAGATAGGTTGATACATACCATGTGATGGAGCAAGGTGGATCAAGTGTGGATGGTACAAACTCTAGCATGGTGGTGGAAAGGAAAATGGTGTGAAGGCAAAGGTGATTGCTAGGAACCATTTTCGGTTTGGTGATCAAGACATCATAGAGGATGTGATCACATTTAGGATAGATAGCCGTACTATCAAGGAGAGAGCTCTTAAGTATGATTACGGTTATCATGTGTCACTAGGTTCATATGCATTGCATTAAAATCAATTGAACTAGTGAAACAACCAACTTAATCCAAGATAATTGTGAACTAAAAGCTAACACACATGTACAAGTGTTGAGATCATTTAGTCTTGGCTCTTGAAAGCTTGGAAGAAGTTGGAGAAGTGTTTGGGCAGCTGGAAGCAGTCCGGACGTAAGGGTCCGGACGCAAGGGTTCTGGCCGACCGGACCAACGCGTGTGCGTTCGGTGGCAAACCCTTTGCTGGCTCGGCTGGTGAGAGGCATCCGGACGCTGTTTGTCGTCCGGACGCTTGTCCGGAGCCTGACGCTCTCTGTAACTCTCTGGAAAAGAGGGTCCGGACGCAAGGTGATGGTCCGGACCATGAACCGGACTTGGGTCCGGAGGTGCTAAGGAGCTCAAGCGAGCTCTCGGGCGCCCGGAAAAATATTTCCGGACGCAAGGAGCAGTGACTCCGGACCCTGTGAACAGGTGCGTTCGGAGCCACGTGGCAAGCAGCGGCAAAGGCGCGAAGCGGCCGTTTTCAAACGGCAGGGGCACCGGACGCTTGCGACATAGTCCGGACGACGTGTTGCGCGCGTCCGGAGGTCACGTCTGGAGCTTGCGAACAGAGGGTTTGCTCTCGGCTGGTGAAGGGTCCGGACGCTGTTGATGGTCCGGACCCCATGTGTAAAGTGCGTCCGGAGGTCGCGCAAAGAGCCAGTTTTGGGGGCAAAACGGCTAGTTGTTGAGTGAAGGCTATATAAGTGATATGACCGGCCCTTTGGGGCATCTCTTGCACATTCTACTCACTCACACATTTGTGCTTGCTTGAGAAGCTTCCACCACTCATCCCTAAACATATTTGACATATTTTAGAGAGATAGAGTGAATCTAAGTGGATTGCTTTGTTGATTGCATACTAGTGGCACTTGGTGATCGTCGTCATCGCGGAGCTCTTGTTATTCTTGAAGGTTGCCACCTCCTAGACGGCTTGGTGCGACGAGGATCGTTGAGCGGAGGAAGGTGATTGTCTCCGGCTCCAATCGGTGGATTGTGAGGGGTTCTTGAACCTACCCCGCGGGAGATTCGCGAAAAGTATCTTTAGTGGATTCCGCGTAGCTTGGGGATCCTCATCTTGTATTAGTTGTGCGGCACCCTTGAACGGGTTTGGCTTTGATTGCCAATTAGCGTGTGAACCACCAAGTGGGTGTATCGCTACAACAAGGACTAGCTTGTTGGCAAACAAGTGAACCTCAGTAAAAAATATTGTGTCTCATTGTCTCTCTACCGAGGATTCATCTTGTGATTGATTGGTTATCTATTGGCTTATCTCTTCACGTTGGTACAACCATTCTATCTCTAGCTTTGTATTACATTCTTTATATTCTTGCAAAGTAGGGCCTCTAACTTAGCTTGTGTAGCTTAGTCTAGTAGCACTAGTGTTCTAGGTCTTGTGTGTGACATAGAACATATCTTGCTAGTAACTAGAATTGGTAGGTGGCTTGGCTAACCTTAGAGCTAGCGCAAACTTGCTTACGCCGTATTTTATTTTAATAAGTTTGTTTAAGTGTTGTTGTAGAATTTTTTAATAGGCTATTCACCCCGGTTCTAGCCATACTCGGACCTTTCAGCTGGCAATCGATCTGCGCCACCACAATGAGAAATGAGATGTCAGCACGGCGTTCTGCTTGGCACTTTGAGTTGCAGGGTTTATTTGGTCTTAGAAGCCGTATGAAGCGCTTTCATCTTCTTGAAGGAGGAGTTCTACCAAAACACTGAACACACATTTAGGATTCGTTTGTCTATCTCTTATATTGGAGCAGATTTTATGTTGGAGCTGAAGTTGTTTCGGTGGAACGTAGGGTTAAACAGCTCTATATAGTTATTATTACTTAAAAGAGTGAAATGTTTATTATACCTTTTTTTTTTCCTTTTCCTTTGCTACATTTTCTCTCTCCATATTTTATGAACTTTCACGCGGCCACACCATCGGCCCACAGCCCACCACCGCACATCACCTTATCCTCTTGGCCTCAACGGCTCAACCACCACCGCACCAGATGCAGCACACGAGCCGCTGATGCGCCGTCGCACCGTTCGACGACGCCATGGAAAAGCTCCGCACCGGATACAAAGAAGAGCAGTTGCGGGATCCACGGCGCCTGACGCGGGGCATCGCTGCTGATCCACGCAAGCAGGTGCGGCCCCAGGTGGTAGCCGGAGCAACTCTTCCCGTCCACATCGCCATTGCCGTTTCGCCGTTGCGCTGTGCCGGCCTCGCCTCGCTGGGGACGGCCAGTAGTGTGCGTGAGGGAAGCGCTGGCCGGTTCAAGCGCGTGGGAGAGAGGGATTGCCGGGCGAAAAGCTACCAAACAGCTTGATGGGCCGCATCTGGTCATACTTATTGGGCCGTTGGATCCTTATTGGGCCGTTGGCCTTGATCCTACAAATCCAATGCCCGGCCACACCACGAAGTGTGACTCGGTCGCATCTTCCTCTTCCCCATTCCCATTCTCGATCCAACCACCGGCTGCGGCGCAAGGGAAACGACGAAATGTCGGCGACCACGGCAGCGGTGCCTTTCTGGCGGGCGGCGGGGATGACCTACATCGGCTACTCCAACATCTGCGCTGCACTGGTCCGTAACTGTCTCAAGGAGCCCTTCAAGTCCGAGGCCGCGTCCCGCGAGAAGGTCCATTTCTCCATCTCCAAGTGGGCCGACGGCAAGCAGGAGAAGCCCAGTGAGTGATCTGACCCCTCCTTCGCCCAATGTGTTCATGTCCGCCGTCCTTGATTAGATTTGACGCGATCTGCCTTGATGTTGTGTGGTACTGTGGGATCCTAGGGTTTGCGATTTAGTTCTTAAAGTTGAGCATGGATATAGGTCTAGGTTGATCTAGTTAAACATGCAAACGGCGCGGCGGCGGACAGCCCGTCCCGCGTCCGCGAGCGCCGCACTCTTGTTAGCGGGCTCGTGCGGCGGCCCGTTTTGAGCCGGCGTTGGCATGCGGCGTTCTCGCGGCAGGCTTAGTCCCGTTTGTGATTTGGAAAGCTGCGTAACTGCGTTGGCATGCGG
This sequence comes from Microstegium vimineum, assembly GCA_022036555.1. Taxonomy (NCBI): domain Eukaryota; kingdom Viridiplantae; phylum Streptophyta; class Magnoliopsida; order Poales; family Poaceae; genus Microstegium; species Microstegium vimineum. The sequence continues at coordinate 28,274,907 of CM039138.1, forward strand.
CGTTCTAGCGGTGGCTGTTTGAGAGTGACTTGCCAGGAAACGATTCTGACTCTCATTGTGTACGTGTGTATTCATTTTTTTTATTTACTTCACAAATTTTTCTAGTTATCCATATGTTAGCTAAAAAATATACACAAATTACACAAAATAGTATGTATCATTAGGAATACGTGATTGTTTTTTTTTTCCTTTTGTCACCATTCATGAGTAGAAGAAAAAAAACAAGCTAACATATTTTATGCACATGTAAGTTCACACCTTCTCATACATGCAAGATTGTAGCAATAGAACTTATAGGTGACTTTTGTGATGATGCCCACTTATCAAATAAACCAAATTATGAGATTAAAATTCTAAAATACCATAATTCATTTTATCAAAATTGTAAAAATGGTCACACCTTCATACAAGTGCAAGCTTAAATAAATACAAATGTCCTCTAACCATAACTTAAAATTTTAACAAAGATTACAAAAGGCTATAACAGAGCGATCAAAGGTTAGCTTGTTGTCCTTGTGCTCTAGGCAATTCAAACGTCACAAATTTTTAAAGCATTCTTGCACGGGGATTTTGGCACAACATCACATCACCTTGCCCTGTTCATAAAAGATCATAAAGAAAGCAACACATCTATCAGCATTCAGATGAAATATTATAAAGAGCTCCACTTTGAAGAATAATGATCCATTATGTTTGCACTGCTCCTTATCATCATGAAACATGGAAGGAACTACTCATTAGCATTCGAGTTATAACTGATGACACATAATTTATGGACTACCCAGAAAATTAACACTGGATAATTTACTGTTAACTAATTTTATCTGCAGGCAAAAGCAATTGCTGCCGTCGTGTCAGTAGGTAACTAGTTATCTATGCTAAATACTGAACTTTGTATCCTTAATTTGTAAGCTATTTGACACATCGATTTGCCCAAGATTAATAGGACCTGACATCAATCTAAGCACTGCACTATGATGTCGTAAGTCCAAAACCAGTTCATGCTCTAGGTACCAAATTATGGCCAGTTCAGCTATCAACATAAGGTTGTGCATCTGACACACAATTTACTCATGGACAAAATTATATTCAGTTCAGCTCACTCTTACATTTGCAGCAGTATAGCACATGGAAATGAAAGCAGTAAAGTAAGATTTGTATTATAGAAAATTCACCATCGGATTATGGAAATGAAAGCAGGAAAGGAAGATTTGAATTGAGAAAATTCATTTGTTGAGAAAAGCAAGTCCATCTAACAATTTATACCTGAATCAAATTTCACCATTATCTTCCTCTTCATCTCCCGTAATACATCCAGCTATGTCATCATGGGTACTAGATGCTAAAAACACTAGATGCACTAGATGCAGGGCTCCCACTTGTTGACGCAATTCCAGTCCACGCTGTAGTTGCCATCTGGCTGCAAGAAACAAAAGACAAATTGATTTAGGCCTCAGTCAGTGTAGAATCAGTAAGGATATGAAGGGAAGAACACGCACAGCCACAACTGAGACCTCTTTGGCGGCGAGGGCGAGGTGGGATGGGTTGCTGGAACAATCAGGACGAGGAAGCAAGAACCGCGGCTGCCCTGCCATGGCCAGCGATAGGTTAGGGTCATGGGGTCTTGGCTGTACGAAGCTGCCTGTGGCGATGGCTGCGGCAGGGGATGAGACGTCCGGGGAAGCTGTGACGGCGGTGGTGGAATCACTCGTTGGTAGCAGAGGATTCACCGCTCGTGGAGATTGCGGCGCCGGCAGCTCAGTCGCTCATGGCGGCGGCGGCGGCGGCGCCCTTTGCTTCATCGCTCGTGAGTCCTGACGGGTTGGAGCGGCGCCCGTTGGGCTTTGTCTATCAGCCGCATGAACCCGTTTCAGATACGTGGGCTGTCATGCGGGTTTGCTCAGTCTTGCGGCGTTGTCTAGCCCAACGGGCTCGCGGCGTGACCGGCGCCGTTTGCAACTCTAGATATGATGGGGTCCTGACTTCTGACGGTGATTGTCCTTTTGGTTCGCGTGCTGGTGGCATTTGCGCTTCACGGCCAATCGTAGTTGCTGATGGTGTAAATCTGATCTGGTGTGGTGATTGATGGAGTTGGTCAAAATGTGATGGGTAGAAGGCAAACAATTAATTGGCGCATAAGATGCCACTGTAGGCAAAGATCATTACTCAATCACATTTTTAGGTTTTGTGGAACTGGTAAACTGGGTAAATCGTTTATCAAGTCTTCTGGTTATTTGTTAGGCCTTGCTTGGATGTTGTCAGATTCACCTCAAATCACATGTGTTGGGGTGGAATTTAGATCAAGTTCCACTCCAATCCACCTTAACACATGTGGATTGATGCAAATACGACTACATCAAAACAAGGCCTTAAGTGGTTTATATTTCTCTGTTTGAAACTTTGAATTGTATGATCCAAGGTGAAAATATTGTAACAAATGCCAGCCTTCTGTATAACCCGACCACCTTGAAATCCCTAATGGATAGTTAAGTTGATGATTGTAGCGCTAAAAAATGTAGCACCAAAATGTGGATTATTTGTCAAACCTGAATTCATCCCATATTTGCATCTTTGGATCTCAACTTTAGAGAATATAAAGTATGAAGAGACTTTCCCACATTCAGTTGTGAAATCTGGATTTGAAGATGGAACACAGAGTGTGTGGTCATAAGGAATTAAGGATGAAGTGTGATGTTAGAACTTACTGAAACTGCCATGACATGTTTCAGTAGCATTACTGTCACGATTACAATGGGGATGCACTTCCTTGAAGGAAAATTTGTTCCTACAGCAAATAACCTACTGATAATAATTGTACATGTAAATGTAATATGTATATATTGTTTAATTGTGCCAGAAATCCTGCTGAAGGATGGCGGTTGATCATATTTCCTGATTCGTGTGATCATGTTTCTTCCCTGACCATGTTGCTATTCTGTATCTGTTTTGTAATGTATAACAAACTAATAAGCAACAACCATTTAATCAGTTAAACCTGTCATTGCTCATACATACAAGGATGTGTGCTTGCCTTGCCACACAAATGTTTGCAAAATAAAATCATGCACAATATGATGAAAAATGCATCCTTGTATAATAGACAATCAATTATTCTATGAAATTTGATGCTTTGTGTTTAAGGTTGTTCCATGAAATTTAATGATTTGCGTTTAAGGTAATTCCATGAATTTTTCTTCTTATGTTTCTAGTAGTGATAACCAGTTACATAATGGTTGGAGAATGCTTGTTGCCCTCACTGTTTCCGTGCTTAATGCTTATGTGAATCCCTTGTTTGTTTGTTTTTTTGTTGTCGTTGTGATGTAGAACTTAAACAATGGTAGCCGAGGGAAAATGCATACAACTTTTTACATTTGTATAATGAGCACTTCAGTAAAGCAGCTGACAGATTGAAGTACTAATTAGCGCATGATACCTCAGTTTTATATAAGCATCATCCATAGCAATTACCATTTGCATATCCAAAGTAAACAATTGGTAGTTTTCGTATCTCTGTTAATGGATTGCATATAACGTGTCTGCTTCTACGATCTATTTCAGGAATATAAAACATAGAAATGTTGAAGAAATTATCGTTTGGGTAGGCTGTAGGAAAAACATGTGAATTTTACCAAGAGATTTGAGTGGATGCAAAGTTCTACATTTTTCATCCAAAACAAAGGAAAACTTCCTATGCTCCATTCCTATGAACCAAAGGCATGAACTAGCCATCATATGTTGCTTATATTATATTTAATTGTTCGGTTGTTTTTTCTGTTCGTTTCAATACTATATGTAGAACTGGATGAGTTTTATTTTCATTGGCACGGATAATTAATTTCCTATCATAGAGTATGAACTTGAATCGCGTTCAGTTTGCATGCATAGCTTTTGTATATTTCTTCAACGCTGACTCGGTTCTTTCTACAGCTGTCCGCACAGAATCGGATGAATAAAGGTCTGGTACCATGGTGACATAGTCCTTCCTACAGATGATTTGAAGTGTTCTTGCAAGTTTCTGGAAAGCTATTTAGCTGGCTTGATTTTATAGTCAATGCTGAAGAATAAATACTTTTGCGACAATTGCCTTTTTACAATGACGTTGTTTTCGTTGCTAATTGCACTTGCCGTACCCAAATCAATCATGTGATCATCATGGGATGCTTGAGTTTTGTGCAATTTGGTACCGACTAAATTGTTGTGCTGTCCGACGGATTCTGCCTGGTCCTTAAAAATAAAGGTACAGAGAATGTACCGAGTGTTTTTGAAGGCCCTTATACCTGTTTTTTTACACCGTAAGATCAAGCATCCAAACCCACTTCAAGTCAGATCTGTCGCCCCTATATATATTCACCATCATATCTTCAGTTTTCACTAATATACGGTTGAAAACGGATAGAATCTCGTATTTCGAGAAATACAGGATGGATCAATTGTGCTACACGCGACACCTGCCTAAAGCGCTGCTAGCAGGGTGGGCGTGTAGCCCAGCAGCTAGGTGAGCCATGCCCCACGCAAACGCAATAAGTTTTTTTTTTGGGTAGATTGGGAACCTGCGATATAAGAGGCTATACTTAAGGCTTTTTTTTGGATTGGAGTGACTAGTGACTAATAATTAGTCTCAATTAGTTCCAATTTTACTAAACACTTGGATTACTAGAGGGACTAGTAGTGACTACTATATAGAAGTCTCAAGGGGGCTGCTATTTGAGACTACTACATAGAAATCACTAGTCGAGCAATTCAAACAGGGCCTAAGACCTTGTTTGTTTTGTGTCTTCCTAGATTGGGAACCTTGCCTGGTCCAGCGATCTGTCGGTGGAGCTAGATTGAGCTGCCTCAAGCACACAATAAGAATACATTTGCTTTGTGAGCTGGGAATATCGCTTGATCTAGAGACATTGATCACAAGCATTCGATTTTGAACGCTAGAGCTAGACTGAGCTGAGTTGCATGGCGACACTCTCAGGTTTTGTTTGGTTGGGGACGTGAATGACTTGTCTGGTAAAAAGTGTTAACTGATAGTTGCCAGAAATTTTAACAAAATATACTTGGCCAGGTGAGTAGAAAAATAATGTGTTTGGTTAAAAGCCTGTGCCTAAAAAATTTAATAAAGAGAGAAAATATGTTTTCTTATGTACATAACTTTATTTAACATCATTTATATACTATTACAATACAAACAAAAGAAATAATAAAAGTTTTAACAAACTAATAATATAAAATACAAATAATTTTACAATTTTATAATTAGGGAATGAATGTAGACTAAAGTATATTAAAGGTATTTCGGACGCACCTATTACCAATGAACAAAATAAAATAGGAAGAAGACTTATTTCATCAAAGAGATATTGGAGAAATAAAGAAAAATAGAAAAACACCGACGGCACAGCACTGACCCAGGCAACCCCGCGTTTACACCAGGCGCTCATTTTCGTTCGCCTGGCTGAAGCCGTACCTTGCCTGGCCCAGTCATCTGTCCAAGGCTCGAATCAAATGCATCACAGGCAATATTCAGGCCTATATTTGATAATCAGCAATTGTGCTGAAAATTTTGTAATAATTGGCTATTACATTATACATTATTCCTTACGGTTGTTCTACAATGACTTAAACTAAGAGGTTTGATTTCGTGGTTGCAATTTGCATGGTTACACAGCGTCCCTAGGCTACAGAAATCCTCTTTGTATGTCAGTATGTGTGCGGCAGGAACGCAGGAGAATGGTTTTCTTCCCCCCACCCCCTAACCATGAAGTTGGAACGACAGAAATTTTCGTGATGCTTCCTTGTCGTTGTGGGCGCATATCAACCAAAATAACATGAAAGCAAGACGAGGTACTCATGCACGTATCAAAATAGTACGTATATGCTCAAGTCAGCAGCAACGCGCTAGGTACTATATTTCCTTGCCTTCTCCAACTGATCCTTTTGCAAGAGGCTACAAGCTTACAAAATTTACTAGTAGATGTGTGAAATATTCTTTACAAAATACTAGACCATCATCCTCCCAGAAAAGGAGCACAATATCCTCTCAAAAAGAAAAGGAGAACAATATATAACTTCTATAACTTTAACTAATCAACGAATCCATAGATATGGCGCGTACTCTCCAAATAATATATGCACAGTTCAATCTACTTGCACGACCCAACGAATGCAAAATCCCTTGTCCAGGAGGTGATTTCCCAGCTCCTATCGTCATTATCTCTTCTGGAAGTTGAACTTCATGATGGCAAAGGCAAACAGGGTTGCAAAGAGCACCGCGAATGCCACCACCACGGCCGCCACCCACCCCAGCCAGCTGTACTTGAAGTCGAAGTAGTCCTCGACGAACATCTTCACGGGCCTTCCGTCGTCCATCGGAGTCATGACGTCACCGAACTGTGACACCACCAGCCCGTACAGCGTCCACGCCACAGGGCATATCCAGCAGTACCACCTCCACCAGATCGGCACTTTCTGAAGGTATAGCAAGCAAGAACGGGAATGAGCTTTGGAAACGGTAGAGAAAAAGCTGCAGGCGGCATGACGAGGTCTTACCGGTCGGGGGATGATAAAACCGGAGAAGAGGTTCCAGATGGCGTAGAATGCCGAGGAGACGATCGCGGCAATGTGGTAGTTAGGTGTCAGCCCGACGGCCATCATGCCGTAGAATGTGAAGTAGAGCAGCGTGAAGTACCCAAAGAAGAGGTACCAAAAGAACTTAGCAGCCGTCCACTCGAACCCGATCATGGAGTAAACTATGACACCGTATAGGATATCCTGAACCAGTGCGTATGGGAGTTCAATGACAACCTGCGACGAGACAGGAGATAACTTGGTTAGACCAGTGACCTGCTTTCCAGAATATGGGCGAACAAGCGGCAAGAAAAATACGTGTGAAATTGATTTTCAGGAGAACCATTCACCTGGCCAAACGCATATGGGAAAGCTGAGTACATGCCAGCAGCTCTTTCACGGTAAAAGACTGTCCGCTCCACGGCCACCACTGGCTGAACAGAGGTACAATTCATGACCCCGATAAACAGCACCGCAGAGTACATTGACCCCATAGCATTTATCAAATCTTGTGATGTATATCTGGATTAATAAGCAAAACGTGAATAAAAAACTGAAGGTCAAGCCACTTGTTTGCCATAAGAAATGGTACAATTGGGCTGGGCATGACTTACACTTTGCCGCCTAGGTCCCAAAAGATGGTGCCAAGGAGGAGAGCAATGATGGTAGTGAAAAAGAACCTAACGGTATTGTAAGGAGGGTTCCTCCAGTATGACAGGCTCTGCTTCCACAGGCAAGCCATGCATTGTGTAAGGGAAGACTGTGCATACTTGCTAGGGAAATGCAGGTCACTTGAACCTGGTGCCGGTTGGCTCAATTCCTTTATCAAGGCCTTGTTCCTCCTGTAAAATGTAACAAGCAACACGTCATCTACTGCAGAAATTCCCTGGAGACAGCAGCGGAGCCAAAAGCTTTTAAGAGCCCAGGAATTCCCATTATGCAAAAGTATAGCTAGCAAATCACAGTGTTCTTCAGATACAAAGAAAAAATTGTTTTAAATTTCTCTGATGAACCCAGCCGGAGAAGGAAGGTTGGTTAATACTGAAAATTGCAAAGTGAATTGGTATGTACAAACTGGTAGTACTCCATTTTTCTGGGTAAGTTTAGTCTACTGTAATTAATTGTTCAGAGTTTTCCATAGTTGATAATATAACCACCAATGGTTATGACTAGTAGGGCTTGGAAGTTACTTACTGGTAGAGTTCAGATTTCTTGTATATGTCACTGAAATCAACACCTAGAATCTGTTCTTGAGAAGCTGTGGTCACTTCCAGCATCCATGTTGCTGGATTGTAGCCATCTTTAATTTTGCTGACCCCTTGGATCCCCTGAATAATATGAAACCACATGATCTTCTCAGTAATTTTTAAGGAATTTCAGAGATGCATGCATATTCAGATTCCTGTAATGTCACTTACCTCGAAATACTTGATTAGTTCTGAAGAATGATGTCCAAGTGGACCAGCATAGATCTCTTCTCCACCACGCTTCATAAGGAAAAGCTGCATGCATTAATCAAACATTTTAGACACTGCAAGTTGCAACATACTTCAAGGTTTGGAAAACCAGCCACAACAGAACAAGTATGACCAAATGCTGACCAGAAAGCAGAGGGTACATGGAAGTAATCCTATGTGAAATCTCACTCACCTCATCAAATGCTTCAAATATGTCAATGCTAGGCTGATGAATCGTGCAGACCACAGTTCTACCAGTATCAACAGTGTTCCTCACCGTCCGCATCACAATTGCAGCTGCTCGGGCATCAAGCCCTGAGGTTGGCTCATCCATAAAGATGATTGATGGATTTGCAACAAGTTCCACAGCAATGGTAAGCCTTTTTCTCTGCTCAGTTGACAAACCATTCACTCCAGGAAGTCCAACCAAAGCATTTCTCAGTGGTTTGAGCTCCACAAGCTCCATCACCTCCTCAATGAAGATCTGCACATATAATGGTAAGTAACTATCTACCAAACATCCTTCTAGGGGCGGAAATTGCAACTATTTTGTGGAACAAACCTTTCTTTTGTTTGAATCGACGTCCTTGGGAAGCCGGAGCCATGCTGAGAAAAGAAGGGACTCATAGACTGTCACCTGCGGCGAGTGGATATCATTTTGTTCACAGTATCCTGATACACGTGCAAAGGTCTCTTGTTTCTTTGGGTATCCTGAAATGCGGATGTCTCCTTCAATGTATCCACCTGTCTTTCTCCCAGCCAACACATCCATCAAAGTAGTTTTTCCTGCACCGCTGACCCCCATCAGTGCGGTCAGCACACCAGGCCTAAAAGATCCACTGACATCTTTGAGGAGCTCCAAACGATCTTCTTGTACACCTTGTGCTTTCATTTCCTGAATTTAATTACATGACCAAGGTTACAAAATAGTGATGAGTACATTTGTTGTTTAAGAGATCAATTTTCTATAATTTACCTGTGGCATGTCAACAGAGTATCTGATGTTGTCAAAGGTGAGAGAGAGCGGGTCAAATGGGAGGATCATTCCCTTTTTAGTCAAGGCAGAATCATCTTCCATGATTGCTGAATCAGTTTCAGGGTTGACTCCTGTTGATCGATGACAGCTTGCTGATACCAAGTGATTGCCATCCAGAATCTCCCCTTTGATGTTTGCATGCTTCTCCTTCAGATCTTCTTCAGATACAGATGGTCGGGAGTTGCCATATGCTGGAAATTAACAAGACAGAACCATTCACACTCCACAGGTTCAAATACATTGAAATCCACGAACAATGAGAAAATCAGTTTGGGAGTTACTCACGCTTAAGGTATGTAAGGGCAAGAGTGAAGAGAGCGTTGAAGAGTATGGTGAACCCAACCATAGCACCGAAGCCAATCCAGTACCACTTTGCTTCTGAGAATACTCCTCGGGACTTAAGGATTTGCACACCTAGGGTCTCGTTGGAGGCAGTGCTATTTATTTTGTCCCAGCTGTGACCCAACATCTCATTCACTGAAATGGCATTTTGTGCATACATCATTGGGGAGATCCAGTAGCCCCAGATCCACCATTTCTTAATTTTATCTACAAGACGAAATACAGAGAAGCATTGATTTAATAAGATGCTACATTGCAAAGAATTACAAGAGAGAGAAGGATGAGTTCTAACCTCTTACTATAATAAATCCTCCCAACACCATGACAACCAGCAACATGAACGATGCGAAGACATTAGCAACAATCATGTTCCTCGATACCCCACCAACAAACCGGAAGAGTGCCGCTGCCATCTGATTGACCGCTAACAGAAGCAGATACTGCTTGAAGAACCTGGGGTCAACTACTACTGTTAGAACATTCAAAGTGCATTACCAGAGTAATAAGAATGGCTAAGGATAAACATTTAAACAATCAGAAAATCTTACCTGCCAGCATTTGGGTCGAACCCCATGACATAATATGTCAAGAATACATAACCACCAACCTCGTAAATGTGATGGGTACCTTGAGGATCCATGAGGGTATAGTGTAGGACCATGCCGGAAAGAAAAGGAGATCCCTCTGCTTGAAGAATACAGGCAGCTTGAAAACAGTTAGCGCCAGCTCAGAGAAGCCATTGAACATGATCATAAGTACACCAAAGAAGAGTGCGCCCATGTAGAGACCCCCGTCATTCACTGTGTCATGCTTCATCTTCGTACGGAAGAAGAGAGTCATTGCAATGATCGACATCAGGATCAGCTGTAATGCCAGAGCACCAAAGAGTCAGTCATGTTTCGGTTATTTTTTCCCTACATGCCAATCGATCATACTGTTAGGTCTTGTGAGTTACCTGGGCGGTTCTGAACATGTAGACAAAAGAGTTCCTCTTCATGAGAAGGATCTCCCGGTCTATGTTTGCTTTGAGCAGCTCCTTGCCACTCACACCATACCTTGTGGTGGTTAGTGCGGCTGGGTGGCTTTTGCTCTTGTCGAACGGAACAGCAAGCTCATTTGCTATAGCTCTCCCCGTGTGGAATGACTTAAATGCAGTCGCAAATTCCTTCACAGACACAAACCTGTAGGGCTCATCAGATCGCGCCCAGTACTGTTTCTGATCCTTTTTTGAAGTCACCTGCCCAGCATTTCAAAGAAGATAAGATAACAAGAATTTTATGCACTTATGTATACTGAAATATTGTGGCACAGTACATACTTCTTGCAGGAAGTCAGCGACACCCTTCCTATCAGGGCATCTGAAACCTACTGACTCGAAAAACTCAAGCACTTCTTCTCGGGGTCCCTGATAGACAACCTGACCATCTGATAGTAGTATGATGTCATCGAACAAGTTATAAGTCTCAGGTGCCGGCTGAAGTAGGGAGATAACAGCTGTGCCACCGAGGATGTGAATGGACTGCCTGAGTGAATTCACAATTTGGAATGTAGTGGAGCTATCAAGCCCAGTTGAGATCTCGTCCATGAAAAGTGCCCTGGATGGCCCAACCAGCATCTCACCTGCAGGAAACATCCAAATGATATATTTCAGAAAGAACTTCAGCAAAGCCAATGTTGTTGACCTAATATGGTTATGAAAGACAGTTTTACCAGTTGTAACACGCTTCCGTTGTCCACCAGATATGCCCCTGAGCATCTCATCCCCTACCATTGTGTCTGCACATATCTCTAGTCCTAATATCTGCAGGAAGTGAAGTGTACTTAGTTAAGAAATAAATGAGTAAGTCAATCTGAAACTGCTCATATTTGGGGCTAAAAGTTGCATTGCATACCTTCAGAATATAGTCAGTGACCACATTGGCATCTTGCCCACCCATTGCAGACGCCTAGTTAAATAAAGCAGGAAAACCATACTCAGTTTTGATTAAGATTGGGCAATTATTCATGGAAACATAATCTACGATTAAAAAAAAAAATCTAGTGGATTTAGTGAGGATTGCATGCCTTCATATATGCATCAATATCAGCATCAGGCTTGATATTGGCTGCCTTCTCTCGCCTTGACAGCTCAGTCAGCATGTCTAACAACATAAAGGAAAGAAGCAAGACCCGATAAGCATATCAATGAATATTGTAAATCCTACATGGTAGGCAAGCAGAACAAATGCATATGCATGTATCGAGTATCGTGTGACTAATTGCTCAGAACTGTACCAAAACGGGAGCCAACACCCTGGCAGCGTGCAGAGAATGCAAGCGTCTCCCTCACAGTCATCTCTCCTATGTGGAGGTCATGCTGGCTAATGTACGCGGCCGTCCTCTCTGGAACAAACTCCGTCATCTCGTGACCATTATAGGTCACTTTGCCTGAAAACTGCACGGTGTTTTACCACAACATTAGGCACTGTACATTTCATTAGAGTAGTTCATACAAAGCATGCATCAGTTGCCTATGAAAGATGCCCTGTTTCTTGAATGCCCAGTTTTGTGCAGCAGTTGATAACAAACTAATGCAATGAAGGAGATAATGAAGACTGGTTTTTGCAATTGCAAGGCGTAATTATTGCGAAGAAGTAAAAGGATAGTTTTTGTACTACCTTGAGGTCTTTGTCAAGCCTTCCGGCCAAGGCGAGCAACAAAGTGGTCTTGCCTGATCCAGGCGGACCTAACAGAAGTGTCATCCTGTATAAACGCAAAGAACGTGAGGTTGACTAGTCAAAGAAGTGAAGAAATAGAATCCTAACTCTCTTTCTCTCTCTCTTACACAAGTGACTCTAAGTTGTCAAAAAAATAACTCATCTCTGTTGTTTTTTAGATAAGGGAACAAAGACTCATCAACTCTGTAGATGGAAAATAGTTTGACTTTCTTGACGACAAAAAAAAATAAAAATAAAAGAGCGATCGGGATTAACTACCTGCGAGGCTTGATGATTCCGCTGACGTCGTGGAGAATGGGCATGATCCGCTTCCTACTGGGCAGTATGTGCAGCGCGTTCGCCGCTTCCTGTGTCGAGAACAAAGAGGCGCACCGGCGTCACCGACCAAAGTTCAAAATCGATCGTCTTTCGCTATCTGATTGGCGGGACTTAACGGTTGAAATGGCTGGGTTACGTACCTCGACCGTGTTAACGACGGAGTTGAGGATGGTGGGGAGGCCGCTGCTGCCGACGCGCACCTCCGCCTCGGCCTCAAGGTTCTGGAACCGCACCTCGATCGTGGGCATGTCGATCCCGACCCTGCAGCAATCAATCAACACACAGACGGTGAGATTAGCGGGGGACCGAGCGCGGGTCGTGGCGAGCGGAGCGGGCGTACCTGTCGATGCGGTCCTTGAGCTTGAGCAGGAAGCGCTCGTTGTCCTCGTCGGCGACGCGGACGAGGCGCTCCAGTAGCGCCCTCCTCTCGCGCGGTCCGAGGCTGAGCACGTCGACGTCCACGAGCCCCTTCCCGGCGGCCGCCTCGGCGCCGTCGTCGCCGAGGCCGAGCGGGACGATGGCGCGGCGGACGCGGTCGTAGGTGGGCAGCTTCTCCAGCGCGGCCCAGCGGAGCGACTCCTCGTCGTCCTCCTCCCTGGACGAGCGCGAGAACACGTCGTCGCCCCGCCGCCACATGGAGCCGCTGTTCCCCCGCCGCATACTCGCCACCTTCTGAATGCCCCCCGCCGCGTCCATCTCGCTGTCCCTCCTCCTCCCACCTGCTGCCGCCGCCTCCTGCTAGTGCTCCCCCTACCAATCCGCACCACAACGCCAGCGGCCACCGGATTACCAATGTGATTCCGGTGTGTGCTTTGGGGGGTGGGTGCGTGCCCCGTTTAACAATGGGATGGGATGGGAGAATGCTCAGGCGGAGGGTGGGGTTTTTGTAGGGACTATAGGGGTGACGCGTTTGGACTTTGGACGGGGGTCGCCTGCCGGTCGTGACAGACGGTCAGAGCCGCGCCGCCCGGGGAAGCCGCTTTGCTTGCTCCTCGACATCCATCCCCCTGGGCCTGGCGCTACATTGCTGGACCGGGCTGGGCCGCCTGTTGCTTCTAGAAGGTCATCTGTTTTCTTTTGGTGTGGGGAAAGGGGCAGGAATCGTCAATAAAGTGGCCTGCCTTCTAGATGGACCCGCGCACGTTAACGGTGACGACAGTAACGCCACGGCCAGCCAATTTCTAATAATTCTTCCCGTTCCACTTTCGGGGCTGCGCATAAGGAAGCTTCTTCCGCTGCCTAACCATCAAAGTTGAAATCTACTTGTTTTAGTCTCTTATAACTATCAATGTTATCATTTCGGTCCATATATTATACTTTGCAATTTGGGCTTAATTTAAATTTTCATTCATGAACTATCAAAGTGTATTTTAGTCCTTAGTTTTTTATTGTCAACCCAACTTCACGCCTTCGTTCTACATGGAAATCACGCCTATTCAGCTCTAGCACCGCGTGTGATGTGACACCAAAAAAATATAAGGACAGATAAACACATCATTAGTGGACGGTCTAAATACCCTTCTGTAGTGATTAATAATTCTGATGCGTTATTGATGGCCTAAATAACTATTGTACAGTGCTTTTGTGGAAGCAAAGTTACCGCGCGCAACCATGAATAGCATTTAGTACCTTCAGAATGTATTGATGAATTAGAACCATATATAACCCGATCTATACTTTTCCTAACTATTTCTAGCGTCAGGCTGATTGTGCATAAAAATAATACGTCTGTTTTTGTGCATAAGCTAAATAAAAAAACATTTAGTTATTGAAATGGAAAACATAATTGTAATTGAACAATATGATATATGAATTGGAGACGGATCTTAAACAATGTAATCCAATTATTCATATTCCAGGATGCTCAGTTCTAGATCTATACTTACTTATTTCATAATATTTATATAAATGTCGAAAATATGCTATTTTTTTATTCAATAGTTAAGGGCGATGTCAGGGACGTAAAGATGATAATCCATCTTGGAATGACTTAATTATAATTTGGGATGGAGGTAGTAGCAAAAGAAGGAAGATTTATGAGGGTGGGAGCGAGGGCTTTTTTGCACACAAATATACACAGCATATTGGCCGTGCGAAACTCCATTTGAGCTGATGGAATCTCCAATTGGAGTGGCAATCTTATGCACCCGCACAACACCAAAGTTGCGGGAACAATAGGCCCTCAAGTCGCAATCAAATCTGCAACCCAAGCGTCCCCACGCTGATCTTCTCATGTTCCTTGTTCTTTTCAGACGAGACATCCTTCCATGATGAGAGCATCAGAGCAGACAAGTGTTTCGCCGATCGGAGTCTCCGGAGGCAGCGAAAGGCATCCTTTCACCTTTACTGCTGCCCCACAAGCAACAGCAGCACAGGAGTAGAAAGCAGAGCAGATCCTATATCCTACTGTATTGTACTACATCAGGAAACGATGCCAAACGACAGGCAAACTCCACCCTACGCCGCCGCGCTTGCGTTGCCGCAGTGCGTGCACGAGGCCGGCCGCTCTCGACCTGGACCGCCCACCATTTGTCGTTGCCTGCCGCATTTGGCTGGCACCGCTGCTACACACGGCACACTGGCGCAGCAGCACCACGGAGGAAGCAGTAGTAGTACTCCTACCGGTGAATGGGTGAGGTTCCGGCAGCCACCAACCCCCGGCCCACGGACACATCAGGCGGTGAGACGTGGCGGCCGAAACCTCTCTTCGCTTGGATCTCGCTCGTGTCCGCCCCCGCGCTAGTTTAATTGCGGCGGCGGAACCGGACGGGACGGGACGGGACGGGTCAAGGTAGACGTAGACTGCTGCGGCCCGCCCACCTGGGCTTCTAGAGGCCTGGTTGGGTTGACGCCCCCGAGGTCCAACGTGACGAGCCACGTGCAAAACGCTGCGCGCTTTTTTCTTCTTCTTCTTCTCTATTACTATTTCTACATAATAGGACTAGAGGTATTTCTAGAAGGCCCATGCATGTCTGGTGCTGCGTGGTCTGCATGCCCACGACACGGTCTTCCCTGCGTTGCATGCCCATGCTGCTTACGATCCATTCCACTCTGGTTGGGTCCCGCTGGAATTGCACTACTTGACCAGACTAGCGGTGTGTGTGAGTGTGTCTATATACATTGGGCGTTGCGATTCCTAAGCTCTTGGAGATAATATAATTATCCGTTTCTAACCCTTTTCTTCTGCAGTTTTTCTTTTTTTTTTATCTTTTTTTAAAACAAATATTCACAAATAGACCCCTGGTGAGCTGTCGGACGTGACGGTAATCTGGCGCCGAGTTGCTACCCTGTATATATTAGCCTTAGAAAGAAAAAGTGTCATTGTTTCGAGTAATATATAACATCCCTAGTGTGGTTCGGTTGGGTTCAAACCCTGGTGATGGATATTTTTTATTGTGTTTTTACAAACAATGTTTTTATAGGACGTATTTATTTATTTATAATCATAGATTGATTGATTGATTAGGTTATAAACCTCGATTATTTTTTGTTGATTGGTAAACAAATATTTCAGAATCAAAGAAATAGAACAACGCAACGTAATGTTTCAAAATCAAATAAAAAATACATTATAAAAACAAGACTTAATGTTTCAAAAAACAAATTAAATAGTTCTTATTTCAAAATCAAATAGAAAATTATAAAAACATAGCCCAAAGGCAAATTAAATATTTCATATATCAAAATAAAATAAAAAAAATATATTAAAATGTAGCAATACGTAACCCTCACTAAGATTTGAACCTAGAACCCTAAGCTTATTAATAATTAATTAATAAACACTAAGGTCAACCAGCTGAACCACGGTAGGGACATTGCATATTACACGAACCATTATATTTGTTTCATTTCGAAAGGCTAATAAGATGTATAGGGTAATAACTTGGCGCCGAGCTCGGCGGCAAGATCCACGGCGCTGAGGTCTTGTCCACATCGACGCCAGATCACTGCCACGTCCGACAGCTCGTCAATACCTCTGTGCTATTACGTGTTTACTCGGTGCCAAAGACTATGGCGCTGAGGTCAAGGTCCATGAACTAAAATTAAATCACCGAAGGTCTATTTGTGAATATTTTTGAAAAAAAACTAAAAAAAATAAAAAGACGGTTTCTTTTGTGAACCACCAAGGACCCATGGACTGATAATAAACAGAAGAAAAAGAGGTCACTTTAAAAGTTGAGATCGAATACCTCAAGCCATGAAACGGCTGCACTCAAATTATATCCACTGCTTGATTATGTACTGCTTTTATTTTCTCTAAGTTAAATTATTTTAAGTTTAATAAAATCTATAGTGAATTTTGGTGATATTTATAAAAGAGCAAGACTACTAATATAACTCACTACTGGATGTATGTATACTTACATCCAATCCACTAGTCCACTCGTAAAGTAGTTAGCTCACCTATTACCCATTTGTTTCTTCTAACTTGGTTCTTGTGTATAAGTTTATTGTAAACTCATAGCATGTTTCTCTTCTCTCATCCTCCCTCCTCCATGGTACCATATAACCTATTTACAACTACTTATTATACTTGCTCTAATACCAAATAGACATATACTATATAAATGTCGCATGACGAACTGGCAGTGAAGCTCCTCATCACTACCGGTTCGTGGCTTGAACCGGCAGTGAAAGTGGTCATGATATCACTGCTGGTTCCAGCCATGAACCAGGAGTGACAATGAGCTTCAGTACCGGTTCGTGGCTGGAACCGGCACTGATATACTTGTAGAGTTGATTTTTTTGATTTTTGTAAACGATCTCGGATGGAAAAACTTTCTACATAAAAGTTGTAGATATCGAAAAGTTATGAAACTTTGTAGTTCATAACTTTTTCATTTGAAATCATCTTGTCATCGAAAAATACGTTCGAATGTGTCAAATTTGAAATTCAAATTTTTGTAAACGACCTCGGATGAAAAAACTTTGTAGATGAAAGTTGTAGATCTCGAAAAGTTATGAAACTTTGTAGTTCACAACTTTATCATTTGAATTCGTTTAGTGGCTCAAACAATCAATTTACACTCGGTTTTTCGAGAGAGGCTTCACTGATTTTTTAAATTACGAACCGGCAGTGATGAGGACCTTCACTGCCGGTTCGTGACTGGAACCAGCACTGAAAGGCATCACTGCCGGTCCAAACAAAACCGGCAGTGATAGAGCTGACAGTGATCGTAGTAGTGAACGATAAGCAAAACTACCACAAAAACTATAACTAGCTCAAGTAAGACAACTGATGATATAGTTCAGGGCATCATCCACAGCCTTCCACCTTTGCGCTTGCGTCAAACAATATCAGCAATGTGAGGAAGCGATGTCATTCCAAGCTGCTAATTTTGGTCTAAACAAACCCTAAATTATAGAACATTCAGTTATGGGTAGGTAACGCTTGAATGAAAAGAATAAAATTCTTATTTTCTTAGAAACCAAATAATTCAATTTGATTAAATATACAAAAAAAACTATTCATGATGTGTAATAAGTATCACTGAATTAATTATAATTAAATATATTTTTATAATAAATTTATTTGAAGGGTCAAGCATTAAATTTTGGATAAGTTAACTTTTGAAAGGAATGTTTCTGTTATTTTTTTTACGGAGTAAGTAAAGTAGAAACGATAAAACCATGACCCGAGTCCTGGCTACAAAAGAAATCGATCCGGAGACGGGGGAGAATATGATGGATTGAGGATTGACGTGCGCTTCATCACATTGGTGGCTAATTGCCGGGGAAAAAAGTTAGGTGAGGATCATCTCTACGAGGACATGGTAGGGATTGTTTGGTTTACATGTGGAGTCACGTGTTATTATAACAGCACATATACCCACTGTGTTTGTAATATGGTCCACTCGTGAGCTACACATCCCTACCGTGTTATGGTGAGGACCATCCCTACCCAATTTATTCCCAATTACCGGTGTGCTACGTCGTGACGTAATTCTCAGCATGCATTCTCTTATTCTCTTCCTCAAATCGTTGGTGTGGTTCTTTTGTGACCTTTTGTGAAAGCTGGACACTTTAAGGTCGCATGTGCTCTGACATCTCAAATCATTGAATTATTCACGAAAATATTTCCTTCTTCTTTTTTGACTGCATGTCGTAACTCATACTCCATCCATACATGTAATTCAACATACATGTAATTCAAGTCGTTTTAATGAGGATTTTTTTTGCCAAAAGTTTTAATGAGGATTTGATCAAACATTAGTAATATAAATTATAAATATCTTTTAAATTGTTGAGTTTAGAAATATAAAAATGATATGAATAGATTTGTCTTCAAAATTACTTTCATAAAAATGTACATATATTAGTGTTCAATAAGTAACTTTATATATAAAAAAACAAAGTTATACTCTAGAGACTAGTATGTTGTTATTCAAAAATGTCTTAAGTATACTTATACGGAGGGAGCCAAATTAAAGTTGGCTCCAGCTTTTCCCTCCTCCGTCGCCCACCGTGGTTACCTTTGGAAAATGTGCATGCTCCGTTAATAATACAATCAACTCTTGGCTATAAGGATTCTTTGCAGACTTTTCCCAACCTACTCATATAATGGTTTGTTCTTTACTATAGATATAGAGTCTACTTGTCTCTCTCACAAACTTTCTTGGTTATTATACCTGGCTTCGCCGTAAGCTTACAACCCACTTCCCCTCTCTCTCCTCTCTTCTCTCCTCCACATCATCATTTAGCCATCTTACAGCCTTCTATTATACTTGCTCTTAGGGCGTCTTGCAATGGCGCTAGCTAACTAGCTGACGTGAGGTGAGAGACAAAATAAAAGACTATTTTATACAAACTCATTTTTTCTATGTATTATTGGACCTACATGTTCATCTCTTAGATCCTTGAACTACGTAAAATAGATCAACTATTTATTCGTCATCAGTGACTACTCTCTTACTTTTGACATGTTCACGTTATAATAGTTGGTCAAATAGTTAGCTGTTGGGGACATCCTTATAGTGTAGGATGCTTATTTTAGTCGTCGTTTTCCGCGCTGCCTTCCAGGCAACTTAACACGAGTTGCCAAGTGGTAGTGGAACCCGGATGCTCTTGCTAAGCTTCTGCCATCGATGCCTGCAAATGAACTTTTAAGTTGTGTGCTAGCGGTCCGCTTTCTTTAATTCTTTGGAGGGCAAGCCCAGTAGTTATGGATGGCAACGGACAACATGTCGAGCAAGGTATATAGGTAGAGTAAGAGGTGTTTGGATCCTCTTGGTAAATTGACAAATTGGTAAAAAAGTAAAAGAAATATTACTTTTTGGTAAATGGATTCAAATATGTAAGGCAAAAAATGGTAAAAGAGCAAAAAATTATCATTTGTCATTTACCACTTTGGAGTGACAAATAAAGACAAATAGAAAATCCTTCCACTCATACCCTCCCTCTTATGCATGACATGTGAATGAGTATAATTATTAGGGGTACAATTGTCTTTGTATATGTCATTTGCTATTTTCCATTTGCCATTTGCCAAGGGATCCAAACACCCTCAAGTGACAAAAGATTTACCAAATTCATTTGTCATTTGCCATTTATCATTTGCCATTTATCATTTGCCAAAGGATTCGAACACCCCCTAAATTATCCATGAACCATGATAAATTATTGTCTGACGGGTAAAACTTTCTACCTGTATCCGGGCAATATTTGAATTCGCACATGTATATATGCCCCTCTAGCTAGTATGTCCAGGTACCTACGTTCATGAGTTAGATTGTCACCAGAGTATATTTCGTACATGTGGACGTCTAGTATGCCTGGGATACCTAGGTCCGTGAGTTAGATTATCATTATAATATATGTTTTTGAATTATACGTTATAACGAAGACACGAAATACAAATACCACACAAGTCATACCTCCATGAGCACATTTAAAGATTGGACCATTAAATCCTTAAGACGAGGTTGTCGAAGTAACCAATCTATGAGTTAGATTCTCATTATAGTATACCTTTTGGGATTACATGGTATATAACACAGATGCTCAAAACATACGTATACACTCACCTTGACCTCTCTATGCATGCACGTATGCAAATTCTACCCCTATGAACACCTTTAAAGATTGGACCGATAAATTCTTGAGACGAGATTGTCGAATTAATCACAACTGTATCTCGCTGTCGACAGAAACATCACACCTACCACTGACATCACAAAGTCATTAAATTTTAGAATATTCTAGAGTCGAACCTTAAGACCTCAGATATTATATGCTGAGGCTCTTGTAAGCACACTAGACTATATATCATTTTTAAACCCTTTTTAAACACTACTACAATGTGAAACAATGCATCCGCAACCGTATAGTACCTATGAATATAATCTTATTATACCCGTACCCATATCCATGGTAAAACTTTATACTCACACCCACACCCGTTAGTCACAATATCTCTAGATATAATTATCATCCGTATTCAAAGGTGTATTCCCATGGTTTTCGACCATTGTCATTGGAGTATTTCGTTATCTCAGTTTACAGATGCATTTTGACGGTCTCATAAGACTAGAAAAAAGCATTTAAATTTGTTTGAAGATGTTGAGATCAAAATAAAGCCTTGGAGATGAAGCAAAGTGCTAGGGTTGGGGTTTCATTCTAGTTTTTATATCCATCCTCATATGAAACTGAACTCTTCTTTCTCCGATCCTCATAAATTTCATGTCAGACCACATTTTGTTTAACGAGATTGAAATTCCCATGGAAATTACACTGAGAATATCCTAATGGTTTCCAATCCTTTTTGCCTTTGAAGCCATTTAGTTCAATGTTCTAGCAAATTCGGCAGTTTCTTTGTCTCAAAGTAGTGTGGATGGACATTATGCTGGGACCAAAGCTTGTTGTGAGGAGTTCAAATAATAGTCTGCATGGTTGAATTATATGATTGACCTTTGGGCCTTTCGAATTGACACTTCCACTGTGGCACCGTCCTGCAATATAAACGAAACACTATACAGAAACGGCAATCACTGTCGTCTCATCACTACCGGTTTTGTTTGGGCCGGCAGTGATACCCCTTCAGTTCTTCCTCTGACAGACCCCAATTAATGGGGGCAGGGGCTGAACCGGCAGTGAAACACCACATCACTGCCGGTTCGTGGCTTGAACCGACAGTGATGCCTCTCAGCCATATCACTGCCGGTTCAAGCCACCAACCGGCAGTGATGTGGTCTTTCACTGTCGGTTCGTGGCTGGAACCGGCAGTGATGTTGTGTACAGTATAAAGCTTCGATCTCCTCCCTCCCTCCTCTGCCCAACAGTACAGAACAGTGCGTGATCTGTTCCTTATGGAGCTCTTTCTCTCCATTGTTGTGGCTGGTGGATTTCTTGATCTCTATTTTTGGCTCCTCTTCACTCTTGGATCCTCATATCCTCTTGCTCTTGGTTAGTAACAAGCATAATTTTTTAGAATTGTTGGTTTACATTGTGTCAATTTGTGTTAGAGCTATGCTAGTTTTCATGATCAAGAACAGAGATGTTGCAATTTGTGTCAATTTTTTTTAGCTTTTAGATCCAAAATTATTTAGAAAAATTATAGCACTTTGTTTTTATTGGGTAATTATTGTATAATCATTGAGTAGCTAGGTTCGAAAGATTTGTCTAAAAAATTATGGATAAAAATTATAATTAGTTTATTTATTATTTACATTTAATACTCAATACATGCATGAAAGATTTGATGGGATGTGGAATAGATTCGGTATTTATTACTTAGATTTAATACTCCATGCATGCATTTAATACTTACATTTAATACTCTATGCTTCCATTGTTATCTATTTGTTCTCTTTATTTTTATAGCGCAACCAAATTCAAATTATATCGAAGAATATTGTTCAAAAATGCTTCTATTAATATGTTCCTATGTTTCCTCTGCCCTGCCCATCTTATTTTATCAGTGCAAACATGGCTCGAGGGTGGATGTACGATCTGTCACATACAGACCAACGATACTTGACGGGCATCGACGATTTCATCAAGCGAGCTAGAGCCAATGCTGGGGACTCACATCTTGTATTCTGTCCATGCAAAGACTGCAAGAATACGAGAAAATGGGGCGACGTGGAGCATATACGTTTGCACTTAATCACAAGGGGGTTCATGAGAAACTACACGATTTGGACTTTGCATGGGGAGGTTGGTCAAAATGTTAATGATGATGTGCTCATGTCTAGTGTAGCATTATTGCCTGTTCATGATTACACAGAAGATGTGCCTACCGATGATGATGTGTTTGTGAATACATTAGCTGACGACACTGAGGAAAATGATGGTATTTCACAGCTTCTACATGATGTGCATGGGGGATTCCTTAGTACTTCACAGTTGAAAAAACTGGAGATGATGAGAAAGGATGCAAAAACACCATTGTTTCCGGGCTGCCCAATAAGCAAACTGGAAGCCAACATCATGCTATTGGAGTTCAAATCAACGAATGGGTTGAGTGATAAAGGTTTCGATAACTTATTAGTTATACTACATAAACTGTTCCCGGAGGCCAAGTTAGCAGAAAAGACTTACCTTACGAAGCAAATGATTTGCCCAATTGGCCTCGAGGTTGAGAAAATCCACGCGTGTTCCAACGACTGCATATTGTACCATGGAGAGAAATACAAAGACTTGGATGCATGTCCCAAGTGTAAAACTCGCCGATACAAGCAAGGGCCATCAAATGATGGAAGCAAGACCAGAGGAGGGCCAGTAAAGTCCGTGTGGTATTTTCCTATAGCTCCACGAGTGCATAGGTTCTTTGCAAATGAGAAGTCAGCCAAGTTGTTGCGTTGGCACGGCGAAGAGCGAAAGAAAGATTCAATGATGAGACACCCCGCCGATGGGTCGGACTGGAGGACTATCAACACTATGTTCTATAAGAACATCGGTGGAGAGGTAAGACATCTGTGGTTTGCTTTGAGCACGGATGGGATGAACCCGTTTGACCAGGTGAGAACCAATCATAGCACTTGGCCAGTGACGCTATGTATATACAACCTTCCACCCTGGCTTTGTATGAAACGGTCATACGTCCAGATGCCATTACTAATCCAAGGACCAAAACAACCTGGTAATGATATTGATGTGCTTCTAGAACCAGTGATCGATGAACTACTACAGATGTGGGAGACGGGTGTGAAGGATGTTTGGGATGAGTACAAGAAAGAATATGTCACGGTAAAGGCTGTACTTATCGCTACAATCACCGACCTACCAGGGCGAGGTTCCTTGTCTGGAGAGAAGACAAAAGGATACACTGGGTGTGTTGAGTGCTTGGATGAGACTGATGCTACACATCTACCAGAAAACAGGAAGATGGTCTACATGGGACACCGTAGGTTCCTACGCCGTGATCACCCTTACCGTAGGAATACAAAAGATATTAATGGGACTACTGAGAAACGTGGACCTCCAAAGTATCGAGTCGGGAAACAAATGTTTCAACAATTAAGCAAACTCACAAATGTTGTCCTTGGGAAGGGGGACGGGGCAGTAGCAGCGCCAACCGATAGTATCTGGAAGAAAAAATCAATCTTCTGGAAACTACCTTATTGGCCACTTTTGAGTGTACGTCACTGTCTTGATCCAATGCACATAACTAAAAATGTGTGCGGTAACACACTTAACACGTTGATGAACACCGGGGGAACAAGCAAGGATTCTCTCGTGACACGCTTGGACATGCAACACCTGGGCCTCAGGAAGGAGTTACACCTAGTAACTCTTGAGAATGGCCACTTAAAACTTCCAGTGGCATCATGGACACTGAAAAAGGAGGAAAAAGAAATGCTTATTTCTTTCTTCAATGATCTCAAAGTACCGAGTGGCTACTGTGGGAACCCGAAGAGGCTAGTTAACATGAGAGAACTTAAGTTTAACTATGGTTCTATGAAGGCCCATGACTGTCATGTCATAATGACTCAGCTGCTCCCAGTTGCCCTGCGAGGTATCCTCCCTGACAAGGTCCGCGCTCCAATCATAAAGTTGTGTTCGTTCTTCAACGCGATCTCTGAAAAGGTCATTGAAGTGGGCAGGTTAGACCACCTGAAGCAGGAGATAGCCGAGATTATATGCAGGCTTGAGATGCATTTCCCACCGACTTACTTCGACATTTTAGTGCATCTACTTGTTCATCTTGTGGATCAAATAAAAGCCCTTGGCCCAATGTACCTACGCCAGATGTTTCCTTTCGAGAGGCTGATGAAAGTTTTCAGGCGGTATGTTAGGAATAAATTCAGACCAGAAGGGAGAATGGTAGAAGGATGGTCAACAGAGGAGGCTATTGAGTTCTCCACATATTATCTGGACATCAAGAGGGTTGGAGTTCCAATATCTCATCACGATGGAAGACTAGGGGGCAAAGGAACAATAGGTGAGAAAGCTATCAAAATGGACGAAGTCGTCTCCTTCAGACAAGCACACTTCGCTGTTCTCCAGCAGGCCGACGGTGTGATGGCATACATTGATGAGCACAAGCAGTTTCTGCAAATTAAGCACATAGGGAGGTCACAGGCTTCGCTTGAGAAAAAACATAAGGAGGAATTCGGTGACTGGTTTCGACGCCAAAGGCTAGGAAAGGTGACGGGATGTCAGCTAGATCTCTTAGCCCCCGGACTTTCGACTACGCTAATGAAGTACCAAGGATATCAAATAAATGGTTTTACATTTAACACAAAAAAACAGGACGGAAAGAGCACGAACCAAAACAGTGGTGTTCGTTTCGACGCCCACGATGAGTACGACACGGTGGTGGCAACATACTATGGTTTCATAGATGAGATATGGGAGCTAGACTATGGACATCAGTTGAAAGTTGCTCTTTTCCATTGTCTGTGGGTCCGGCTGAAAGAAATCAACACCGACAAGGATGGGTTCACTACCATTGATCTATCCAAGACCGCATACAGAGATGACCCCTTCGTCCTTGCAAAGGATGTTTTGCAAATCTTTTATGCAAGGGATAACAATACAAATGGAAGACGACATGTAGTATTGCAAGGCAAAAGGAAGATTGTAGGTGTCGACGGAGTGACAGACGAAGAAGAGTACAAAGGTTATGAAGAAATGGCTCCTTTTGGGGCGGACGTTACCCTACATGTCCTTGAAGAGGGTGACGAACCTGCTTACCTCCGGAGTGATCATGATGAGGCCATCATCGTGCCTGCACCATGAATTGTTAGAGTATCATAAACTATGTAATCCTTAATGAAATGTTGTTTTAGTAATTTGAGATCATATGGAGTTCTAGAGATTGTTGAGTTGTACCACGTTGTTGATTGATGTATGCCATGTCAAAAGGGATTCCAAAACTATAAAGAATTAGACCTTGAGTGTATAAGCAATAATGTAGAGCTCCTTAAAACTAACAAAAGCTATGTTGGAAGATTTTCAACTTCTATTCAAATTTTTGGAGTAATTACAAAGGGGGTAATTGAATTTTAAACTCTTATTCAAATTCAAAAGGGAATTCAAAAATTATAAAGAATTAGACCTTGAGTGTATAAGCAATAATGTAGAGCTCCACAAAACTAGCAAAAGCTATGTTGGAAGATTTTCAACCTCTATTCAAATTTTTGGAGTAATTACAAAGGGGGTAATTGAATTTTAAACCCTTATTCAAATTCAAAATGGAATTCAAAAACTATAAAGAATTTGAATATGCTCCTTCAGCAAAAGTTGTAGAGAATTAAAAATTATGCAACTTCTATGTTTAGAGTTTTTCAAGTTTTAGTCAAAAATCAGGAGTAATTTGAATTCTAAGACAAAGTCAAAATTGCCAAATCACTGCCGGTTTGTAAGAAACCGGCAGTGATGTCCCATATCACTGCCGGTTCTTATTACAAACCGGCAGTGATGAACCCCCTATCACTGCCGGTTTTCTGAACCAGCACTGATAGGGGGTCATCACTGCCGGTTCTTATTACAAACCGGCAGTGATGCGGCCGACTATATAATGAACTGGCGCGCGTCCAAAATTTTCAGACGCGCGCCAGTTCGACACTTAGCCATTTCAGATAGCGCCCGACGCTCCAGCAGGTGCTCCCCGTCGTCGCCGCCGCCGCAACAGGAGCTCCCCGCCGCCGTTCCAGCCCGCCGGCGCTCCAAGCCGCCGCCGCTCGAGCTCACCGCCGCTCCAGCCGGCCTCAGCAGGAGCTCGACGCCGCCGCACCAGCCCGACGCCGCCGCTTCCTGACGCCGCCGTGCCCTACCACTTCCTCGACGTCGCCAGCACACAGGAGCGCATAGGAGCACACAGGAGCGCCTCACGTCGCCGACGTCGCCACACCCTGTTTCGGTGAGCTGCCCACCACCTGTTCGACAGAATGCCGATAAGGAGCTCTGCTTGGAAGAGGAGAGGAAGGAGGGAGAGGAGAGGAGAGGAGAGGAGAGGAGAGGAAGGAGGGAGAGGAGAGGAGAGAAATGTTTCCTCTTAGGTTTTCCTTTTTATTTTTTTTCAAAGCATTTTCATCCTTAGTAATTTTCATCCTTAGAAATGTATATAGAGAGATAGATAGAGAGAGGTAGATAGATAGATAGATAGATAGGTATATAGAGAGATAGATTGATAGCTAGATGGTTCATCCTTGTATATATGCATGATGAGCAATATACTTTGAGCAAAATTTGCGAGAGATAGAGATTGAGAGATAGGTAGTGATTAGATAGAGAGACAGATAGAGATAGATAGAGAGAGAGATAGGTATGTTAGAGATAGAGAGAGAGATAGATAGATAGAGAGATTGATAGAGATATATAGATAGAGAGATTGATAGAGATATATAGATAGAGAGATTGAGAGATAGGTATGTTATATCATGAAGCATGACTTATAAATAGAGATATATATGTCATCCTATGCTTGTATATATGATTCACTTATGCTTGTATATATTGATTTTCTTATGATTCACTTATGTTGTATAGAGGAGGGAGAGGTAGATGTATAGAATGACTTATGTTTTATAGTACTTATAGATAGATGGCAAATTTCATATCATATATACATGGCTTTAGAGACATAGATAGAGATAGAGAAAGATAGAGAGAGAGAACCGCATAGAGAGATATAGATAGATAGAGATAGATAAAGAGAGAACCACATAGAGATTACAGAGATAGATAGATAGCTTAGAGAGATAGATATATAAATTTAGTGGCTACCATGACTTATATATATACATGTAAACCCCCATAGAAATAGAAAGATAGAGAAAGATGCTTGAGTGTATCTATCTACCCATGAGCTATCTATATGCATGATGAGAGATAGATAGAGAGAGGTAGATAGATAGATAGATAGGTATATAGAGAGATAGATTGATAGCGAGAGATAGAGATTGAGAGATAGGTAGTGATTATAGAGAGATATAAAGATAGAGAGAAAGATAGAGAGAAAGATAGAGAAAGAGATATAGAATGATAGAGAGATAGAGAGAGAGATATATAGAGAGAGAGATAGAGAGATAGAGATGTATAACATGACTTATGTATAGCTAAATGAAATGCTTGAGTCTATCTATCTACCTATGAGCTAATACCAATAATCAAAATTCATGTCCAGAAACATGATAATTAAGCGTCGATTCACCACCCGTCGCCCTGCGACCGAAGTCGATGACCAAGAAACTAGTGGTGGCGGTGCTGAACGTGACCAAGGAGCCGATGACAACCAGCAAGGGGATCAAAGACCTTGGAGCCCTAGCCATATGATAAACCTAGAAGAGGGCCAAGGAGACGAGGTAATAACATAGGTCATACCTAAAACACGGTAGATATAGCCATAAAAGTTTGATGGGGACTTATTTATAAATTTTGAAGCAGGTTCCGCCGGAAGGTTCAAGTACTGGTGAGAGTTCCAGAAGGACTAAGCGTGGTGCAACAAAGCTCCTTCAGACAACTAGACACTGGCACATCTCTCAGTTCGATCAACTAGGGGAGCCGGTGGAGCCACTTAAAGCATTGGGCCCATACAAGAGTACCATCGGGGCACTTGTAAGGGACTTCATCCCGATCAAATACAGGAAGTGGAATGGAAGTGAGCAAGACCCGTGGAGGGTTCCAGAAGTTGAGAAGGAACTAGTTTGGAACAAGCTCAGAGGGTATTTCACTTTCCCTAATGATTGTGATGAAGCGACAGTCAAGAAGAGGGCCAAGAAAATCATGGGTCACTCCTTCAAGAATTTCAAGGGAAAGTTGCACAAGCTCATCAAGGAGGAAAAAGAACCGAATTTTGCGGGAGGTGAATTCAGCAAGCAGAGAGACTTCTGGGAGGAGTTCAAGGCTTACAAGCTATCCGATGAGGCTAAGGCATCAAGCGAAAGAAACAAAGCAAATTCGCTTAGGTCAAATAATCCTCACCGCCTAGGATCGCATGGGTACGTAAGGAAGATTCTGGATTGGGATGCCCAAGTTGAAGCACTAGAGCAGAGCGACGTTACGCCTCAGACAAGCAATTGGCAGCCCAGATCAGTGAACTACCTACTCGCAAGGGGGGCACAATACAATCCTGACGGGAGCCTTTCCGCCAGGGCTGAACCCGTCACCGATCTCCTCCAGAAGATTTCCACGATCACTGAGGAAGTGCATAGAGGGGCCCGCAGGTCGGATAGAGAAAATGATGTGCTCACGCAAGCACTTGGAAACAAGGAGCACCCCGGTCGCACTAGAGGAGCCGGGGTAATTCCTTGGGAGAAAGCATTTGAAAGTGAATCCACTTCCTATAGGAGCCGGGCAAGGGCTAGAACGCAAAGAGAAGAGGAGTTCCAAAGGATGCGACAGGAGCTAGAACAGAGCATTGAAGCACGAATAGTTGCTCAAGTGGCGAGCGCTATGCAAACCATGTGTTCGAGTCAAGGGCCGCATGCAATCCCGGCTTTGAATAGCCCAGTGCCCGGCAAGGGCCGCAGTAGCTGTGGCTCAACCCCTATGCCTGACGATGAAGAGGTCAATGCTCCTCATCCGGTGGACGACATCAAAGAACCTGTGAATGTCAGGTTGTACATCCGACAGCAGTGGACCAAAGACAAGGTGGCGGTCGGACAAGCATTTCCTAGAGGAGAGAACATCATTCATGGCAAGCCAGTGCCACTCGGGTATGTCAGGGTCAACATTGATAAGATATTGGACAAGAAGTACAATAAGATACATATTGATTTCCCAGTGGAGGAAGATAGGCCGCGTCTAGTTCACAACTTGGGCACTCATGTCACCTGGCGCAAACGCTTCATCAAGCTAGATAACCAGCCATCTTCGGATGTTGATGATGACAGTGAATCATCCCGGTTGCCTCCGCTAAGAGGTTTCTCTCCTCGTCAAGATCCACTGACATCTCCTCCACCGCCAAAGGAGAAGACTCCTTCTCCACCGTCAAAGGATAAGACTCCTTCTCCACCGCCAAAGGAGAAGACTCCTCTTCCTCCACCACCAGCTTCAAAGTCCCCAGGACTAGGATCTCGACGGCCTAGCTCTAGATCAGGTTCGACTTCGCAACAGAGGAGTTCATCAGCTTCAGTTGGTAAAGATCCCAAGATGACTAGTAAAAGGCGGCAGCCAGTGCCGACTAAGAACGATATTCTACGAGCTCAGATTGCAGAAAAGGCCGCCAAACTTGTCTTGTATGAACGATTGACTTATATACCTGAGAAACAGAGCCAATTTGAAAGGCAAAGCAAAAATCCGGGTAACCAAGAAAGAGCTAGAGAAATACACACCTTTAAGCAGCTAGAGATACAAAACTTGGCCACGGACCTAAATATAAGCATGGAGGATGCCGAGAATCTATATTTTGAAAAAACCGATTTTGAAAAGGCCAAAGTTGGATACAAGTTTGAACTAGGCAAGCCTATGGTCGCCAACCAAGAAGAGTGTAGAAATTTGTCAACAAACATGCGACAGTTGCATGATTATTACATCATAGATAGTAACAACAGCAAAGACAAGAATGCAACCTTTGAAGTATGCATCCCTCCATGTTTTATTTTTAATCATCCTGAAGAAGTTGTGCATACTATTCATTATGAAGACCTCTTTCAACTCTTTCAACGACGCTCGCTGGATGTGCAGATTATGATGTTATGGACTATGTAAGTATCATACCCTAACAACATTATAATAAATTACGTGATCTGCATTTGAATATATCCATACATGTTTATTTTGCAAGTCTGTAGCAAAATTTTGCCTTCAAAAACGAAATAGCAATTTTGACTTCTTGGACCCCATCTATGTAAATGAGACAACATGCAAAGCCGGTCTCCAAGATCCGTATGTCTCAGCAAGTTTGAAGATAGAGTTTGAAAGAATGTTCTCAGTCGGCAAAACAAACGCACTGCTAACCTACAATTGCGAGTATGTGTTATCGACCCTTACTTAAGTGTTTTTTCTTGATATATCATTCAATAACATGAACTTTGTGATTGCAGCAACCATTACGTCCTCGTAGATATAAGTCTTAAAAATTCAACTATCGAGGTGTGGGACTCAAAAAAGAAGCCACTTAAACTTATCGAACCCCTAGTTAAAGTGCTAAATATGTAAGTGAACCCAATATCACCACACTTTTCAATCACATATGATATTGTAATTAATAATGTCCTGAGCCTTCACACTTCATTTACATTGTCACATAGAATGAAGGCGTTACCTGATTGGAGAAATGTGGAGCCTAAGATGCAAAAGAAATGGAGAGAACCATTCAGAGTGGAGTATATAAAGAAGGTCAAGGCCCTAGATCAACCAATGGGGAACAATGAATGCGGGTTCTATGTGATGTGGGCAATGCTTTGCTATTTTGGCGCAAAACTAGGAATAGGAGATGGGATGGTACGTACGCGTCACATTTTAATTATATTGTTTTGTCTTACGTATGTGCATCTCAATATCATCTTGTATCAATTTACAGCGCAAAGATCAATGCCACAATAGGTTGATGGATTTTGAGATAAGAGGATTTTAAGAGGAGATAACAGCTCTTATTCTAGACGATATAGTGTATAGAAAAGGATGTCTATCCATTGTGAAGAGTAAGGACTTCAAGAAGAACTATGGAAAACACCGCCTCGAAAGGCTATTGTAATGCGACAATTAATTCGATACTTTAAATTTTGTTTGGATGTTCTGTAATAATTATTATAAATGTGTGATGGGTTTGTATTGTCTCTAGTCCACAACCACCTTCAATTCACATCGATATCAAATGGTTCGATAGCAAACACCTCCACGATCTCCCACCCCACCACATCTACCATAAACCCTAAACCAGAAACTCCAAATGAAAATAAAACAATTAAAAAAAATACAATTTTAAAAATAATATCACTGCCGGTTGGGGTGCCAAACCGGCAATGATGGCTCAAGCATCACCAACCGGCAGTGATATGAGCCATCACTGCCGGTTGGTAACACGAACCGGCAGTGATGCTTGAGCCATCACTGCCGGTTTGGCATAACCGGCAGTGATGGCATGAGCTCATCACTGCCGATTTGCCAGTGTCATTTCAAAAACCGTCACTGAAGGGGGATTTTAAACCGGCACTGTTTGCCGTTTCTGTAGTAGTGAAATATGTATCAGCTATATGGGCTCCAAGTCTCCAACCACAATAGCTACAGTACATGTAAAAAATCAAAGCAACAGCACGGGGCAGAAACCAGGAAAGATCTAGCTAGGTGGGGTGCTCATAATATCTGTTATTTTTTTGTTCGTGCCATAAGTTTAACTTGATTTGTTAAAAATCCGCGTAACATTTCTATCTTCTTCTAATAAATTTATTAAGAAATAGATTCAAAGATCTTTTAATAATACTAATTATGTACGATAAATATTAATATTTTTTAATATATATTTTATCAAAATTATTTATCAGGAAATCAAAACAACACAAATTTTGAGACGATAGGAGTACTTGGTAAGATGTTGGGCCTTTGCTCCAAGCATGAGTTTGAGCTGACCAAGTAGCTCCTTAGGAGTTAGGACGTCTGTTTCCAGCATCTTTTTTTTTAAAGAAAGGCAAAGCTCTGCCGCTCAATTAAGACGAAAGAATATAAATGTACAAAAGGTTAGCTAACCGAGTTGCCAAATATAGCCACTCAGGGGCTAACCACCCCACGCAGTGCAGTTGAGTACAAACACGACACACTGCCATGGCCCATCATTGCCGAGCATGGAAGCCAAGCCACCAGCAGCTTCGACTTCGCATGGCAACCACCAGTCCCCCTCCAATGGGTCCAAAGGTAACGACCGCCACCGATCATCGTTGCCAAGCTCAAACCGAAGAGCAGCTTCGATTTCCGATCGCAGACCCCCGTCCCAGCTCCAAGCCACAGCGATAATCCAGATGCAACGTCTTCAGGAAGGTAGTGACGCCGATGGCGCCACCGTTGCATGTCCAAAGTGGACCGGGTTTTCACTCTTGGAATGCATGTTAGAGGGGAGACACGACGCCCCCAACGGGGAAGCGGCGCTCAACAGCGTCGTCGTCGCCAAGGCTTTCGCCCGAGAACCCTCTAGCACAAATGTTGGGCCGCAAAGCCGGACCAGCCTTCACCACCATCGTCGTTGTCCCACCACCCCACGAGAGCCCTTTTTGAGGGGCATCAACGCGCCGGCTGCATGCAACAGCCGCAAAGCTGCGTGAACCGTCACCCCCTCCGCCCGGGCAAACATAGAGTTGGACCTGACTCCACCGCACGCGTCCCAACGCTGCACGCCGAGGCCTCCACTGACCATTGTCGTCAGCCTTGACACCCGCTGATGCCGCTGCCGACCTTGCCGCCACCTTTGCCATCGATTTTTTTTTCGCTCTTGTCCGTATGCGACAACATTAGCCATCTCATTCTACTACACTGTCATTAGCTATGATTAATCACATTTATTTTCGCTTGTGACCAACTTTTTGCAAAGAAAAAGACAAACAATATATGTTGTTCTACTGTGAGCTTCTCACCCATGCACATCGGGGAATCATCAATGGATAATGACATAAACGTATCATAAGACAAAATATGTTCTTGGTGATTTATAATATTTTTTAATGAATCAGGAGGGATTTTACCTCCTACTTGACTTTTATTAAACATGAAAAAATTAGACTTTACAAATCACGAAACAACAAAAGATAAAAAGAAAATAAGAGAAATTAACCAAAAGCTATTAGCCATGAATCTAATCTTGGTTGAAGAGCGGGCCTTTCCTGATTTATCATATTGGTTGCACGAACATGAAAGCCATGAGATTTAGGGCATGTTTAGAGTCACAGTTAACCGTGCCTAATGTTAAGTACCAGCTACATCTGTAGCTTGCCATAATCTATGACAAAAGCGGATTATTTGGTTAGTGACTAAAGTTTGGTAAAATAAGTGTGGTTGTTTGGATTACAACTACAAAAAACTTGTCAAAAGGTTGCGGCATCTGTTTAGGTGTAATAAAAGCAATAACACCATATAAATATGAAACAATTAGCTCGTGCCACCAAAATTGGAAGAGAAAATAGTGACCAAATTAATCTTAACAACGTTACCAAACAAACAAACAAAAACTACAACATATTTCTCTATAGGTGAGGAGCTATGTGTAAGATTACACAACTAGCATGCCATATGGATACTCAAGCATACAATAGACAGTGTATCGAGGAAATAGCCTGCCACGAAGAATATGTGGCAGGAGGCCGCCGTAGGTGTGGTGAGCCTATAGCGTGGCAAATCTAATGTTATGTGTGGCAGGTTGTGGTCAACAACCAAACATCCCCTTAAGCCACGTGTTCATTTTGATTGTTCCCCTTTGTCCAAGAGAATGGTGGTTGCAAATATTTTAACCATGAACGTAAGGAAAGAATGACTCGGGGAGATTAAAGTCACAATAAGAGAATATGTTGAGATGGCTAGAGCACAGGGAAGGGAAGAAGTGGCATATGTTGATCCGGAGTGCTTCAATGACTTCATGTAAATTCCAAGACATTAGTGTCTAGAGATCAAATAGCTATATTATGCACACGTAATATCTTTAACAGATATGTTTTTTTAATACCATCGAATTTCCAAACACTAATACTGATATAATAAATACTGTAGATATTTTGTCATATAGACAGATTTTCTGCCTGGCTAGCCACAACACGTGACCACATTCACAGGCTTAGCGCGTGAGACTCCTGCGGGTGGCACGCGGGCATCCCTCTATATTGACTAGTCCATGAGCATCCGCCATGGCCGATTATCTCTCCTTTTTTTAGCTGTAATCATGATCTTGTGATATGAGTTGCACGGTAGTTGATGTGCAGATTGAAAACAGATATAATTCTTTTTTTTTAGGAAAACAGATTGACTTGGCATATATAAATCAACTCCTAGATGAGATACAACGTACTGTATGCATGAGAATCCGAGGAATATATCTTTCATTCAATCATTCTGCCCTTTCCCTTCAAGTCAAGCAAACCCCGAAGAAGACGAAGCTTCGTTGGGTAGTCAAACAAAAACCATACACTACTGTAGTAAAAAGGGTTTGCAACCACGTGTGGTGACAGCTGCCTCCATCTCTTGACATTTGAGAATCCGGCCGTACTTCTTGGTTGTTTACAAATCTGGATGGCTTTGCCATTTGTGCTGTCATCATTGACGTATGAAATCAACCGTTATTTAACTTATTATTAATATTATATATGAGACAGTTAATGATCCGTCACTAGTAGAGAAATGACCTTTCGTCGATTTTCAAAAATAGCTTTAGTCCCGATTATTTTTGTGTCCGGGGCTAATAGACCTATAGTCCTGGTTGGTAACAACAACCGGGACTAAAATATCTCGGTTGGTGTTACTAACCGAGACTAAAGGTCCAAAACATTTAGTCTCGGTTGGTAATACCAACCGGGACTAAAGGTAGACTCTTTAATCCCGGTTGGTGTTACGAACCGGGACTAAAGGTCCCTTTAATCCCGGTTGGTGTTACCAACCGGGGCTAAAGGTCTCTCTACGGTGGGTTCAAAAGGAAAACGTCTCATTCATTGACAGATGTGTTGCATGGGTCGGATGGTAAGCGCACATTGTGGTAAGCACACGTAGGTTGGGTGGTAACCGCACGTGAGGGAGGCAGTGCATGAGGTCTTGGGTTTGAAACTCAGGGGGCGCAAGTTGTGGGGAGATATTTTTTTTTTAGCGAAAGAGACCTTTAGCCCCGGTTCCACCAACCAAGACTAAAGGAATAGATCTTTAGTTTGCTAGCCCCGGTTGGGAAACCGGGAATAAAGATCCTTACGGACCGTGGCTAAAAGTCACCTCTATAGTAGTACGTGTCACACTTTGGATCATTATACACTACTATATATAAATAATATGACGCAGATACAAGACCCAAGCAGTGATCTAGGATGAGGATAAAGAAGGGTTAAATAGGCTTAGGACTATAGTTAGAGATTAATGGTAAACTTGAAGCTTAGTAACAGTAATTTAGTGAAGAAATTAGGTTTAAGGGGCTCCAGCCCACCCAACTCCTCCCTCTTTGGATTATTCGCCCCTCGACCCAAGTATGCACAATGACGACGATCTTGTTCGACTGATAGTTTTTGCGGTTGATAAGCTGGTTAATACTCCCTCCGGTCTATTTTATCTGGCGTACACGCATATCAAGATTCAAACTTTAAAAACTTTGACCTATAATTAAGCTAATAATTTTTAAATATTATAACACAAACTTTAATTTACCATTAGATTTGTAAGAAATTATACTATCCAATGATTATATTTTTATAAACATAAATAATATAATATAAAGTAAATGAATGGTCAAAATGTAATTTAGGAAATCGTATCATCGTAAATTGTGTCAGATAAAATGGACCAGGGAGTACTGTTTTTATCTGTTTAGTGGGAGAAAAACATTATGTTATGATGACTAATAAATTATACCATAACTAATAAATTGAGCAGATAAATAGTAATAATAACTTGGTTTGTCAACGCCTGTCATTTGTTCTCGAAGAAGTCGATGCTTGCTTGGCTTGCAGGCCAAGGTTGTTAGAGACGACGGAGTTGAGATCTGTAGTATAAAATTCAAAAGGAAGAAGTTTATCCGCCGGATGGACTGCGTTGAAATTAACATTGACGCACGAAGCTACGTATATATACTGCTGACTGCAAACTAAAAACACATCTTTGATTTGCCTGTCCCGAATGGACCCGACCCCGTCTTTGAATTTTTATCAACCTAGCGAACGAGAAGATTTTTTAAAAAACTTAAGCGTCGTGGACTTTGGTTTGTAGCACAAGCAGGCTAAAAAACGAGACTTTAGTTTAGATGCATTTAAAATTACAAAACTTTATAAGATTCTCTTCCACATCAAATGTTTAAACGTATGCATAGACTATTAAATATAGGTAAAAAAGAATTAATAGTATAGTTTATCTGTAATTTGCAAGACGAATCCTTTAAACCTAGTTACTCCATGGTTGGATAATAATTGTCAAATACAAACGAAAGTGTTACGGTGTTAGAACTTTTTTAAAAAATATCTAAACAAGCCAAGGGCTAGGAGCGTCTCAAAAAATGCTTTGTGGACCACGGGAATACGCAGCAGTCCGTACTACCATACCATTCATACACGTGCAACATCTGGTACTGGCGGGCCTCTGTGTTGTGTCACTAGTTTCTAGTTTGTGACATGTCACATGACAACGACACAAGCATGGGCCTGGGTCTAACCTTGGGAGGATTACGGACTGTTTGGTTGGCCGCCAACATTCACCACGCCATACATGCCGTTGCCAGACTATTAGCTACTGTTTAGTTTGCATGCAAATGATGACGGCCACAACTTTTTTCAGTTCATTTTCTCGCTACACCGTGACGGCCAAATACCCTGCCACAGGCTTGGACGGCGCCATAACTGCTATGCCAGGCTTTGGCTTGAAACCAAACATGTCTTTAGTTATTTTTGTTTCATGATTTCTTTTAGTTTTATATTAATAAGTTATGAGTTTTATTTTTTTCTGATTAATGAGTAATGAGTTTCATGTGTTTGGAAATCATAATTCTCAGAATTAATTATTTCATGATATCTTTCCATTTGCTCAAAATATAAAATGCTACATACTTCAAAATTAACTTACCACACACAATTTCTTGTTTTTTTAATAAATTCTGCGTCTGTTGGGGGCTAGTTTGTATTGTTTCTACGTGAATTATTACTCGCGCAATATAGAAGTTGCAACAAACTCACTAGCAACTCAATCCATGTAATTTGCTCTTAGAATAGTATGATATAGTGCTAGTACCTTATATAAATACTACTACTCCATCCTAAATTATAAGACACTAGTCCATCAACCCGTGCTCTCGCAAGGGTTAGAATTTTATGAGGATATAAGTTTTAGGTAGTGTATAATAATTTATTTATTCTAAACTATAAGACATTTTGACTTTTTTAATATATTATTTTTACTATATATCTAGGTAGTATTTCTACATGTATAGCAAAAGTTGTGTATTTAAAAGCTCAAAACATCTTATAATTTGGAATGAACGGATAACATCTAACTAATAAAGAATTACTTATATTAAATTGTATATTTTTTCTTCATTTATTTTCTAAAAATATAGGTATAATAGATACTATGTAGTTTATATCTAATTATCTTAAACCTATTAATTATATTTTTCAAGGAACCAATCAATATAATTTTTATTCATTTTTTGTGGCACCTTATATACTTTAAATATGCAGTTACTATGAAACTTTACCATTAATTATGGTAGCTCTTATTGCATCATGTATTTTATGAAGTCATTAATCTATTTTTTTTCAAATTTTATTCTTATCGGCTGCTATACTTTTTTTCTCTCTCTTCCCAAGTTAAGTTGAAACTCTTATGGTTATTGTATATTCATAGCTCTCTTCTTGCACTTATTAAAAAATAAGGATTTTAGGCCATCGAGTATGTTCTTAGTACTACAATAGCATCCCCGTTATTTAAGGCATACACGATATCTTATAAGCTACGAAGCATAAAGTAATATCTTAGACATGGTAGTAGTCCTAATCTCAATAGAATTTTAATATTTAAACGTTATAATGATCAACTATTTACTCTACCGTATTTTCAATAAAGGCTAGAACAATATAGAAATAAGTCTTCTCCCACACTTCTCATGATGACGTTAGTACTTCAATGTAAATTTATGTCTACATTTGATCATGTTTCTTAACAATATATATGTTTTACACAACGACATAAATGAGTAGTTATTTAAAAAACATAATAGATCTAGTAACTATTACTATTATCAATGGTGATTAGTTCATATCTAGTTGATGGTAAGATTTTTTTATTTTTATGAGATTTTTATGATCCTTTTTTGCTTTTAATCAAATCTTCATGCACACTCAAGCGAGAACATCTAGTTAGAATATATATTATTTACATTTTTTCTAGCATGATATATATTTAGTTGAAATTTAGTCTTAAGAAATCTAAATTCCTCATACAACCTATTTTGTTTCTTCATAAATCTATAACTTATCTTTTAAATTTTAAGCAAAATGTTGTATTTTTCATATGTTAATTAGATATTCTAGAATTATTTATCTTTTATTCAAGTAGTATTGTTTTCACATAAGTTAAAACTTGGCATGCATCATCAAAATAAACATGTCGAATTTGTTATATCACAACAATATATGTGTGTAGTATTATTTATATATCATAGAGTGCATAAAATTAATAATATTGATATGACGTAATGTTTCGGTATAAACTCATTTAAAATAAAAAAATTATTATCATGAAGTATATATTATCTTTCATAATGACTAAGTTAGGTAATTTAGACACAATGTTAGGGGGTTATTTTAAATTATATGTAATAATGGCTAAGGTGGGTAATTTAGATGCAAACTTAGGGAGTCCTTTTAAACTATTTTTCATAATAACAGATGTGGGTAATTTATTTATAAGTCTAGGGGGTTATTTTAAATTATGTTTTATAATGACAAAGGTGTCTAATTTATATGAAATATTAGGGGGTTACTTTATATTGATAATGAATCTAATGATACTTAGTTGACATCATAAATGTTATTCTATTGTCATATAAGCTTGGTCAAAACTTGAGATACTTTGACTCTTCAAAATTCTTGGGATGTCTTATAATTTGGGATGAAGAAAATATATAACAATTTTATTATGTTCTCATAATAACAATCGATGTGCATACTATGTAAAAACTTCAATATATTTTTTTGGAGTAAACTTAAGTATTAAATGGTAGCAACTCCTTTGATAAATCTCCTAGCATACAGGAGTATTTAC
Organism: Microstegium vimineum; assembly: GCA_022036555.1. Lineage (NCBI taxonomy): Eukaryota > Viridiplantae > Streptophyta > Magnoliopsida > Poales > Poaceae > Microstegium > Microstegium vimineum. The sequence continues at coordinate 28,314,644 of CM039138.1, forward strand.
ATATAATTTACTACTCAAATAAATTTCTCCAAAACATATGCAAGCTCTCGTCAGGTAGAAAACACCGGTGCAAATAGAATTGAAAACATATACAACATTAAAAAAATAGTCATTTCGAACAAAAATGTTTTACTCTTTTTTTGTTTTTGTTAGTATGACGTCAGTGTAGCTGATCGGACATGATGCATGTGGAAGTAAGAAGAGCGCGTGGGGCTAAGGGGTTAGGGTCACGCACTAGCTCTGAGCGCGACGGGAACAACAACTTCTATCTAGTATATATGTATAACTAATCAACAAATCCATAGATATGGCGAACTCTCACAATATACATAGTCAAATTTACTTGCACGACCCTACGAATGCAAAATCGACCCTTGCGCAGGAGGTGATTTTCCCCGTTCCTATCGTCGCTACGACATCATCCTCACAGAAAAGGAGCACAATATCATCTCAAAATGAAAAGGAGCACAATATATAACTTCTATAACTTTAACTAATCAACGAATCCATAGATATGGCGCGTACTCTCCCAAATAATATATGCACAGTTCAATCTACTTGCACGAACCAACGAATGCAAAATCCCATGTCCAGTAGGTGATTTCCCAGCTCCTATCGTCATTATCTCTTCTGGAAGTTGAACCTCATGATGGCAAAGGCAAACAGGGTTGCAAAGAGCACCGCGAATGCCACCACCACGGCCGCCACCCACCCCAGCCAGCTGTACTTGAAGTCGAAGTAGTCCTCGACGAACATCTTCACGGGCCTTCCGTCGTCCATCGGAGTCATGACGTCACCGAACTGTGACACCACCAGCCCGTACAGCGTCCACGCCACAGGGCATATCCAGCAGTACCACCTCCACCAGATCGGGACTTTCTGAAGGTAGCGGCAGGCAAGAAAGGGAATGAGCTTCGCTGCTTTGGAAACAGTAGAGAAAAGTTTTTTTTTGGTTTTGCAGATGAGGTCTTACCGGTCGGGGGATTATGAACCCGGAGAAGAGGTTCCAGATTATGTAGAATCCCGAGGAGACGACCGCGGCGATGTTGTAGTTAGGTGTCAACCCTATAGCCATCATGCCGTAGAATGTGAAGTAGAGTAGGGTGAAGTACCCAAAGAAGAGGTACCAGAAGAACTTGGCAGCCGTCCACTCGAATCCAATCATGGAATACACTATGACACCGTATATAATATCCTGAGCCAGTGCGTATGGAAGTTCAATGACAACCTGCGAAGAGACAACTTGATCAGATCAGTGGCCTGCTCTCTAGAATGAGAAAATTGGTCAACAGGCAACAATCAACAGAAAAAGTCGCGTGTGAAAATGATTTCCAGGAGACCCATTCACCTGGCCAAATGCATATGGGAAAGCTGAGTACATGCCAGCAGCTCTTTCACGGTAAAAGACTGTCCGCTCCACGGACACCACTGGCTGTACTGAGGTACAGTTCATGACTCCGATGAACAGCACTGCACAGTACATTGATCCCATGGCATTGAGCAAATCTTGTGATGTATTCCTGGATTAAGAAGCAAAACGTGAATATAAAAAACTGAAGGTCAAGCCACTTGTTTGCCATAAGCCATGGGGTACAATTCGGCATGACTTACACTTTGCCGCCTAGGTCCCAAAAGATGGTGCCAAGGAGGAGAGCAATGATGGTAGTGAAAAAGAACCTAACGGTATTGTAAGGAGGGTTCCTCCAGTATGACAGATTCTGCTTCCACAGGCAAGCCACGCATTGTGTAAGGGGAGACTGCGCGTACTTGCTAGGGAAATGCAGGTCACTTGAACCTGGTGCCGGTTGGCTCAATTCCTTTATCAAGGCCTTGTTCCTCCTGTAAAATGTAACAAGCAACACATCATCTACTGCAGAAATTCCCTGGAGACATTAGCGGAGCCAAAAGATTTTAGGAATTCCCATTATGAAAAAGTATAGCTAGCAAATCACAGTGTTCTTCAGATACAAAAAAAAAATATTTTAAATTTCTCTGATGAGCAAACTGGCACTACTCCATTTTGGTATGTACAAACTGGCACTACTCCATTTTGCTCTGATGAGCAAATCCGGTGAATTGGTATGAGCCCTATATTTTCTCTGATGAGCAAATCCGGTGAATTGGTATGTACAAACTGGCACTACTCCATTTTGCTGGGTAAGTTTAGTCTACTGTAATTAATTGTTCCGAGTTTTCCCTAGTTAATATAGGGATTTGTTGTGGTACCTCCAAATAATTGTGAACCGTTCATTTATTTTAATCGGACGGTAACGATCATCTATTACCTCATAGGAGGTAATATATGAAATATATAATTTTATTTTGTAAAATAAGACAAACAAGAAAAGTTTAGATATAAAAAATCTTTTTCTAGATTTGATTGATGGGTGCTAACCTTAGTGATTTGCATGTGCATGCACATGCGTGAGGTGAGTGCGTGACGTGACTACGTGAGTGGATTTAGATTAAGTCACTGTAAAATTGAATTCGGATAGAACTATTTACACTATTTTAGTTTAAAGTTAAATACCGACATGCGTATAATCTTGCAATAAACATGTGAATACCTGAATCCAACATACGTGAAATTTATGTGCATAAGTGCCGAACGTACATGACCAAATTAGAATTTATTTTTTATACGTAACTGCTATATGGTTTATTATAAAGCTACTCGATTATGTGATATAGTTTTAATCGAGTTTGTATTTTATAATATATTTTTTATCACAAAAATTCACGGATCAATTAATATATATGTTGATTACTGATATTTTTCATACATGTATTTTATTTTATTACTAAACACTTAATGTATTTTTTTAATGCAAAGGACAAAGGGAAAGATATCCACAAGAAAGGAAGGTCCCATGCGTGTGCCCTTGCTTGTCTCCAGTGATGGGGTGACATAACAATGTTTCCTTTTTTTCTTGGATTAATTAATTTACCAATTCAAAAATTTCTAGAAAATAAATGGTTGAGATTCATTTGAGGTACTACCTCTCTCTTAGGAAGTAAAATTTGTACCGTAGCATTGCCTGTTAATATAACCACATATCATTATGCTCAAAGATGAAGTGACTAGTAGGGCTTGGAAGTTACTTACTGGTAGAGTTCAGATTTCTTGTATATGTCACTGAAATCAACACCTAGAATCTGTTCCTGAGAAGTAGAGGTCACTTCCAGCATCCATGTTGCTGGATTGTAGCCATCTATAATTTTGCTGACCCCTTGGATCCCTGGATAATATTAAACCACATGATCTTTTCAGTAATTATTAAGGAATATCATTGATGCATATTCAGATTCCTATAATATCACTTACCTCTAAATACTTGATTAGTTCTGAAGAATGATGCCCAAGTGGACCAGCATACATCTCTTCTCCACCACGCTTCATAAGGAAAAGCTGCATGCATTAATCAAACATTTTAGACACTGCAAGTTGCAACATAGTTCAAGGTTTGGAAAACCAGCCACAGCAAAACAAGTATGACCAAATGCTGACCAGAAAGCAGAGGTTAGATGGAAGTAATACTATGTGAAATCTCACTCACCTCATCAAAGGCTTCAAATATGTCAATGCTAGGCTGATGAATCGTACAGACCACAGTTCTACCAGTATCAACAGTGTTCCTGACCGTCCGCATCACAATTGCAGCTGCTCGGGCATCAAGCCCTGAGGTTGGCTCGTCCATAAAGATGATTGATGGATTTGCAACAAGTTCCACAGCAATGGTAAGCCTTTTCCTCTGCTCAGTTGACAAACCATTCACTCCAGGAAGTCCAACCAAAGCATTTATCAGTGGTTTGAGCTCCACAAGCTCCATCACCTCCTCAATGAAGATCTGCACATATAATGGTAAGTAACTATCTACCAAACATCCTTCTAGGGGCGGAAATTGCAACTATTTTGTGGAACAAACCTTTCTTTTGTTTGAATCGACGTCCTTGGGAAGCCGGAGCCATGCTGAGAAAAGAAGGGACTCATAGACTGTCACCTGCGGCGAGTGGATATCATTTTGTTCACAGTATCCTGATACACGTGCAAAGGTCTCTTGTTTCTTTGGGTATCCTGAAATGCGGATGTCTCCTTCAATGTATCCACCTGTCTTTCTCCCAGCCAACACATCCATCAAAGTAGTTTTTCCTGCACCGCTGACCCCCATCAGTGCGGTCAGCACACCAGGCCTAAAAGATCCACTGACATCTTTGAGGAGCTCCAAACGATCTTCTTGTACACCTTGTGCTTTCATTTCCTGAATTCAATTTCATGACCAAGGTTACAAAATAGTGATGAGTACATTTGTTGTGTAAGACATCAACTTTCTATATTTCACCTGTGGCATGTCAACAGAGTATCTGATGTTGTCAAAGGTGAGCGAGAGCGGGTCAAATGGGAGGATCATTCCCTTTTTAGTCGAAGCAGAATCATGTTCCATGATTGCTGAATCATTTTCAGGGTTGATTCCTGTTGATCGATGACTGCTTGCTGATACCAAGTGATTGCCATCCAGAACCTCCCCTTTGATGTTTGCATGTTTCTCCTTCAGCTCCTCTTCGGATACAGATGGTCGGGAGTTGCCATATGCTGGAAATTAACAAGACAGAACCGTTCACACTTACAGGTTCAAATACATTGAAATCCAAGAACAATGAGAAAATCAGTTTGGGAGCTACTCACGCTTAAGGTATGTAAGGGCAAGAGTGAAGAGAGCGTTGAAGAGTATGGTGAACCCAACCATAGCACCGAAGCCAATCCAGTACCACTTTGCTTCTGGGAATACTCCACGGGACTTAAGGATTTGCACACCTAGGGTCTCGTTGGACGCAGTGCTATTTATTTTGTCCCAGCTGTGACCAAACATCTCATTCACTGAAATGGCATTTTGTGCATACATCATTGGGAGATCCAGTAGCCCCAGATCCACCATTTCTTAATTTTATCTGCAAGACGAAATACAGAGAAGCATTGATTTAATAAGAAGTTACATTGCAAAGAATTACAAAGAGAGAGAAGGATGAGTTCGAACCTCTTATCAAAATAAATCCTCCCAACACCATGACAACCAGCAACATGAACGATGCAAAGACATTAGAAACAATCATGTTCCTCGATACCCCACCAATAAACCGGAAGAGAGCCCCTGACATCTGATTGACTGCTAACATAAGCAGATACTGCTTGAAGAACCTGGGGGCAACTATTACTGTTAGAACATTCATAGTACATTACGAGAGTAAAAAGAATGGCTAAGGATAAACATTTAAACAATCGAAAAATCTTACCTGCTGACACTTGGGTCGAACCCCATGACATAATATGTCAAGAATACATAACCGCCAACCTCGATAAACGTGACAGGTACCTTGATGATCCATGAGGGTATAGTGTAGGACCATGCCGGAAAGAAAAGGAGATCCCTCTGCTTGAAGAATACAGGCAGCTTGAAGACAGTTAGCGCCAGCTCAGTGAAGCCATTGAACATGATCATAAGCACACCAAAGAAGAGTGCGCTATAGTAGACACCCCCGTCATTCACTGTGTCATGCTTCATCTTCGTACGGAAGAAGACAGTCATTGCAATGATCGACGTCAGCACCAGCTGTAATGCCAGAGGACCAAAGAGTCAGTCATTTTTCGGTTATTTTTTCCCTACATGCCAATCGATCATACTGTTTGGTTTTGTGAGTTACCTGGAAGGTTCTGAATATGTAGACAAAAGAGTTTCTCTTCATGAGAAGGATCTCCCGGTCTATGTTTGCTTTGAGCAGTTCCTTGCCACTCACACCATACCTTGTGGTGGTTAGTGCGGCCGGGTGGCTTTTGCTCTTGTCGAATGGAACAGCAAGCTCATTTGCTATAGCTCTCCCCGTGTGGAATGATTTAAATGCAGTCGCGAATTCCTTCACAGACACAAACCTGTAGGGCTCATCAGGTCGCGCCCAGTACTGTTTCTGATCTTTTTTTGAAGTGACCTGCCCAGCATTTCAAAGAAGATAAGATAACAAGAATTTTATGCACTTATGTATACTGAAATATTGTGGAACAGTACATACTTCTTGCAGGAAATCAGCGACACCCTTCCTCTCAGGGCATCTGAAACCTACTGACTCAAAAAACTCAAGCACTTCTTCTCGGGGTCCCTGATAAACAACCTGACCATCTGAGAGGAGTATGATGTCATCGAACAAGTTATAAGTCTCAGGTGCTGGCTGCAGTAAGGAGATAACAGCTGTGCCACCGAGGATGTGAATGGACTGCCTGAGTGAATTCACAATTTGGAATGTAGTGGAGCTATCAAGCCCAGTTGAGATCTCGTCCATGAAAAGTGCCCTGGATGGCCCAACCAGCATCTCACCTGCAGGAAACATCCAAATGATATATTTCAGAAAGAACTTCAGCAAAGCCAATGTTGTTGACCTAATATGGTTATGAAAGACAGTTTTACCAGTTGTAACACGCTTCCGTTGTCCACCAGATATGCCCCTGAGCATCTCATCCCCTACCATTGTGTCTGCACATATCTCTAGCCCTAATATCTGCAGGAAGTGAAGTGTACTTAGTTAAGAAATAAATGAGTAAGTCAATCTGAAATTGCTCATATTTGGGGCTAAAAGTTGCATTGCATACCTTCAGAATATAGTCAGTGACCACATTGGCATCTTGCCCACCCATTGCAGACGCCTAGTTAAATAAAGCAGGAAAACCATACTCAGTTTTGATTAAGATTGGGCAATTATTCATGGAAACATAATCTACGATTAAAAAAAAAATCTACTGGATTTAGTGAGGATTGCATGCCTTCATATATGCATCAATATCAGCATCAGGCTTGATATTGGCTGCCTTCTCTCGCCTTGACAGCTCAGTCAGCATGTCTAACAACATAAAGGAAAGAAGCAAGACCCGATAAGCATATCAATGAATATTGTAAATCCTACATGGTAGGCAAGCAGAACAAATGCATATGCATGTATCGAGTATCGTGTGACTAATTGCTCAGAACTGTACCAAAACGGGAGCCAACACCCTGGCAGCGTGCAGAGAATGCAAGCGTCTCCCTCACAGTCATCTCTCCTATGTGGAGGTCATGCTGGCTAATGTACGCCGCCGTCCTCTCTGGAACAAACTCTGTCATCTCGTGACCATTATAGGTCACTTTGCCTGAAAACTGCATGGTGTTTCACCATAACATTATTAGAGTAGTTCGTACAAAGCATGCAGCAGTTGCCTATGAAAGATGCCCGGTTTCTTGAATGTCCAGTTTTGTGCAGAAGTTCAGAACCTAAAATAGATGTCGCCGGAATCCAATGAACGAGATAATGAAGACTGGTTTTGCGAGGCGTAACTATTGCAAAGAAGTATAAGGATACTGTTTGTACTACCTTGAGGTCTTTGTCGAGCCTTCCGGCCAAGGCGAGCAATAAAGTGGTCTTGCCTGATCCAGGCGGACCTAACAGAAGTGTCATCCTGCATAAACGTAAAGAAAGTGAGGACGTGAGGTTCACTGGACGATGAAGTGAAGAAAAACGAATCCTAACAACTCATGGACTCTGTTTTTTTAGATAAGGGAAACGGCCGACTAGGTTCTTTCGCTATGAGAGTATGTGGCAGCAACATTAAGCTGATTAGAATTTTATTAATAATTCTGGGAACCCAGGTACAGGAGTTCACAATTTGGGTTCAATTTCCTCCTCATTAATGTCTGTACAAACCTCTCTTGTAAAATGGAACAGGGATGTTTTTGGCTCAGTGTGAAAACGTACAAGTCTCTCAGAGGGGACCTGGAGAAGGAACACGATGAGTCGATCATACTCTCTATCGCGGCCCAACTGAAAGGGAGAAGTATCAACTAGGACAAATGTCAAGTGTCCTGGCTAGAGAAGAGACTACGGAGTGACTGTTAGACATAACCTGCAGCCCCCTCTCCATCCTCTGTACCTGAGCAGCAGAGGCAAGTTTGTCAACCCTGCTGTCCTTTGCTAGTACCTAGTAGAAGCATGACAATAGTGTCAAGTAGTGACAATAGTGCCAAGTAGTGGCTGATGGTAGTAGTGTATCTTGTAGTTGGTAGTTAGAGGTATATATATATCACTATCAAGGCAATGAAAATTCCAGTTTAGTTTGCCACATTCAGAGAGCAGTTCCAGGCAGTAGAGTTGCAGCTCGTGTGTGTGTTTGTTGTGCTCATCCCCTTTCTTCCACCTCTAGGTGTAGTGTGTGTAAGTGTGCTGGTGAGCAGTTTATCGCTGGCGGCCGAACTCCTCGGACAGCTCATGGTCCGTTAGACTATGCGTTACTCTCTCATGGAGGGAGCTGAGTATATATATGAGTATTGGTCCTTGCTTGCATATCCTCCTTGTATGCCTCTCTCGCTTACCAATAGCAAAATTGTAGTCCAAATCAAGTACGCCTCCCTCAAATTCCTCAATCTCATCCCAGTTGATGGGCTCGTTTAAATCTAAACCAGACATTGTGATCAACCATAGAAGAAAGATTAGAGTATCTATAGGAGCACACAAACCGAGTTGGCCGCATGGCGCGCTGGCTGCCAAAAAAAAAATCCATACGCGTGAAGAGGAAAATTTCAGTACGGCGCGAGTGAAATAGCGCAATAGTTTAGCTGGGGCTGCATGGTGAGTGACTTGCTACTGGCAGGAAGTAGGTCATGGAATGAACCCTTAATAAGTAGCTCTTTTTAATTGATGGATGCGAAAGAGATTTTGAAAAATAAGCTTGGCAGTACGATGGAAGAGGATGTGATTGCTTTACATATTCCTTAAATATGATCAGATCAACAAACTTATGTGTGAGGAAGATTTGTCAGAGCGTGAAAAGTTCTCTAGAAAATGAAGATATCACCAAAGGTTCACATCTTATGGTGGAGGGTGAAAGACCTTGTTTGGTTTTGAGTAATTGATGACAACCTATGGACTAACCCTTGTACTAAGTGTATGATCAAGATAGGGTGGTCATCTTGGTACATGGAGCTAGATGGATGATCATGGTGAATCAAGTGCTCCATAGACTAAGGAAAAGAAGAAAGAGAAAAACAAAATGGACCCAAGGCAAAGGTATATCCATAGGGCCATTTTTGGTTTAGTGATCAAGACACTATAGAGAGTGTGATCACATTTAGGATAGATAGTCGTACTATCAAGAAGGGAAAACTCGTGTCGATTGTGGTTATCATGTGCCACTAGGTTTGCATTGCATATTCATATAAAACAAACCTAAGTGACACAAACATGAACTAAAATCCATGAACTATATTGTAAAAGGCTAACACAGGGCTTAAGTGGTTGGAACACTTGGTGTTAGCACTTGGAAGCTTGGAGAAGAAGAAGCGAGTCGTTTGGACAAAGCAAAGTGATCCGGACGCAAGGTCCGGACACAAGGGAAGCTCGGTCCGGACTAAGGAAAATGCGACCGGAGGCAAACCCTAAGGCATGGCCTCGGCGCACAGGAGGACCGGAGGCAGATCAGCGTCCGGACGCTGACTCCGGTCATGCGTCCGGAGCTCGGCGCTCTCTGGACTCCTCTGTTCAGAGGATCCGGACGCAAAGCATGGTCCGGACCCTGGAAACCGGACGCGCGACCGGAGCCAAGGGGCTCTCTGGATCGGCTCGGTGTAGAGTCCGGACGCGAGGCAATGATCCGGACTCCTGCACTATTGTGTGCGTCCGGAGGCGACGTGGCACGCGCATGCGAAGGCGCCAACGGCAGAATTCAAACGGCAGGGCGTCCGGACGCGCACGCAATGGTCCGGACCCCCTATTCAATCTGCGTCCGGAGTCACGCAGAAAGCTGTGAAGATGGAGGCAAACGGCTAGCTCGGTGAAGATAGCTATATAAGTGTTTGGACGGCCTAGGGCTCACTCTTGCACCTCCCATTCATTTGACGTACTTGTGCTTGCTTGAGATAGCCCCCAACTTACTCTCTTCACTCTTGTTGCATATTTGTGAGAGTTTGAGTGATCCAAGTGCATTGATCATTGCATTGCATCTTAGTGGCACTTGGTCATCGTCATCGCCGCGTGGTTTCTTGTTATTCTTGGTGTTTGCCAACACCTAGACGGCTTGGTGATTGTGGAGAAGCTTCGGCGCAATTGGTGATTGTTTGCGGCCGACTTCGGTGATTGTGAGAGGACTTGTACCCACCTCGGCGGAGCGCCAAAGGGTAACTCTAGTGGATTGCTCGTGTCATTGAGTTACTCTCATTTGGGTGGATTCTTGTGGCGCCCGAGTTAGTGAGCTAGGTTTGTGAAACACCTATTAGCTACCGAATCACCATTTGAGTAGTCGACACAACGGGGACTAGCTTGGTGGCAACCAAGTGAACCTCGGGAGAAAAATCGATTGTCATCTTGTCTCCCGGCTATTCTTTGGTGTCCTTTGTGATTGGCTCTCTACATTGACATCCTCCTATCACAAGGCATTGGTATATCAATCACCTCCTCTTTTGCATTTATATTCCTTCTTATCTTGTCTAGTTAGCTTGCTAGTTAGCTTCTCTAGTAGTTGTTCTTACTAGCTTGTGCTAAGTGTTTTAGGTTCTTGCTATTGATTGTAAGCACTTAGCTAATTAGAATTGCATTGGATAGGTGGCTTTGCACCCCAAGTAGAGCTAGAGCAAAAAGCTTCGCTTAAGTGTTATCTAACCTTTTGCTCTAGTGATTTGTAGAATTTTATTAGGCTATTCACCCCCCCCCCCTCTCTAGCCATCTAGGACCTTTCAGAGGGCAATTGACAATTTCTTGCTAACCAAAGCAGAATTGAAGGTGCGACATGTGGAGAAAGAGAGTCATTGCAAAGTTCTCCTAGTGAAGTGGAATGGGAGGAACAAGTACCAAAATCTAAAAGTTCTCCTAGTGAAATGGAGTTTTCCTAATGTTTTGGTATTCAAAATTAGTACAAACTTTCCCTACTAAATGTCTTCTAGTGCAATTCTCATGTGCTATGACTAGTGGTAGTGTTTTACTATTACTTAAAAACATTAGGAGGAATCCACCATTCTAGTAGTGGACGTGACCACTGGAGTTCGACTGCTGCTGCCAGACATGTAATTTCCATGGTGGACGTGCTATGTATGGATGTCAAGGATCAGCCAGTGAAACCAGCACATAAAAGCTCATGGACAACACCAACACAGGGCTGGATGAAGGTAAACACAGACGTCGCCTTCCAGGAATTGTCCAGCTCCGATGCAAGTGGTTGTGTGATCAGAGACAACAATGGTGAAATCGTGGCGGCGGAGGTGAGGTAGGATGAACATGTCTCGGATGTGAACCATTGGCGGCAAGCGATGGTGTTATGTTAGTGGTGGCACTAGGCTACGAAAGGGTGACCCTGGAAGTCAACAACATATCACTCATGAATCTACTGAAGTCGCCATGGGTGTAGATCGCCAATTGCAGGAATTTGGCATGAGATTCGAGAGCTAGGTAGAACTTTTATTCCTCTGATTTTTGCTTTTGTACATCGTGAGGCCAATAATATAGCACACTACTGTGCAAGGATGGCATTTAGGTCTGAACCTTTTTATTCCTTGTTTTTGACCAAGCTCCAAAGGGGCTTAGGGGATTGAGATTCTAATCCAGATGTGATTTAATAAAGCTCTCGAGTTTCACTAAAAAAACTCTAGTTGTCAAAAAACCAACTCATCGACTGTTTTCTAATAAGGGAACAAAGACTCATCAACTATGTAGATGGAAAATAGTTTGACTTTCTTGACGACAAAAAAAAACAATAAAAGAGGGATTGGTTTACTTGACTACCTGCGAGGCTTGATGATTCCGCTGACATCATGGAGAATGGGCATGATCCGCTTCCTACTGGGCAGTATGTGCAATGCGTTCGCCGCTTCCTGCGTGGAACAAACCGGCGCACCGGCGACATCGACCAATAAGCCTCGGCAAAAATAACCGAGAACCAAAAATCGAACCGAAAGAACCCGAAATAAGCTGAACCAGTTTCGATTAGTTATTCGGTTCTCAGTTCACAGGAACCGAATTAACCGATTAAATTTTGGTTCCTAGGCTCGGTTAACCGAAAGAACGAAATTCACAATCAATCTCAATAAACCTTACGATTTAGGCCTAATAACACCTTAACCCTAGCTATAAAAGGTGCATGGCATCCCCTTACAGCCACATATACTGTTATATTTTTTATAATCTTAGCATCATGCTTTTTTAAAATTATTTTTTTTTCTATTTTTTCTAATTATATTTTGTTGTTTGTGTAAATCTTTCGTTAGTTCGGTCAAAACCGGAATTGAACCGAACTAACCGAAACCGAATTTGTTCGGTTCCGAGTTTTGCGAAGAACTGATCGGTCAGTCAGTTTCAGTTAACCGAAGAACCGAACCGACCCATCACCGACCAAAGTTCAAAATCGATCGTCTTTCGCTATCGGATAGGCAGGAAGTAACGGGTGCAATGGCTGGGTTACGTACCTCGACCGTGTTAACGAGGGAGTTGAGGATGGTGGGGAGGCCGCTGCTGCCGACGCGCACCTCCGCCTCGGCCTCAAGGTGCTGGAACCGCACCTCGATCGTGGGCATGTCGATCCCGACCCTGCAGCAATCAAACAAACACGCGCGCGCGGAAATCGTCACGCACCCCACGAGCGATACGAATTCGGGCCGGCGGAAACCGAGCGGGCGGGCGAGGGGGCGTACCTGTCGACGCGGTCCTTGAGCTTGAGCAGGAACCGCTCGTTGTCCTCGTCGGCGACACGGACGAGGCGCTCCAGCAGCGCCCGCCTCTCGCGCGGGCCGAAGCTGAGCACGTCGACGTCCACGAACCCCTTCCGGGCGGCCGCCTCGGCGCCGTCCTCGCCAAGGCCGAGCGGGACGATGGCGCGGCGGACGCGGTCGTAGGTGGGCAGCTTCTCCAGCGCGGCCCAGCGGAGCGCCTCCTCGTCGTCCTCCTCCCTGGACGAGCGCGAGAACACGTCGTCGACGCGCCGCCACATGGAGCCGCTGCCCCCGCGCCGCATACTCGCCGCCTTCAGAATCTCCCCCGTCGCGTCCATCTCGCTACCCCCTCCTTAGCTCCTCCCCCTGCTACCGCTGCCGAAGCCGCCTCCTGCTCCCCCTACCAAGTACCAACCCGCACCCCGCACCGCAATGCCGAGCGGCTACCGGGTTATTACTATGAGATTCCGGTGTGCTTTTTAGGGGGTGCGTGTGCGTGGCGGGGGTGCGCGCGCGCGCGCTTTGCCCAGTTTAACGGTGGGAGAGGTTTTTGTAAGGGTGGTGAAGAAGGGGAAGGCGTTGCCTTGCCTCGCGGTCGTCGCTCGTGACAGACGGTCAGAGCCGCGCCGCCCGGTCCAGTCAGACGGTCAGAGCCACTCCTCCAGTTGCCAGACCTGACACCTCGCCCCCCCCCCCCCTGGGCCTTGCGCAACATCTCTGCATTGCTGGACTGGGCTGGGCCTTGCGCGACGTCAGCTGTTTTGGATCGTCGAATAATTAAGGAATTTAAATTTAATTATAAACTGGACTGCCTTCTAGAACGGGGACCCAACGTTAACGGTGGCGACAAGATATCTGCAGTCAACCATTCATCCCATTTCACTATCAGGGCAAGCGCTGAATTTTCGGGTCGTCGAAAATGAACAGACCGAGCGGAAGGAAGCTTCTTCCCCTGCCTCAACATCAGATTAATTTGAAATAATCTATGGGACCGTTTGAATCATTTTATTTAAAAAAATTAAAATATATTATAATAACTTAGATTATTTGACTTAAAATTTGACATTCCATTATTTTCTAAAATTCACGTACAAGTTTATCTCAAATTTATAGCGCATGACTGCATGAGAGATAAATTAATTCTATAAATCATGCTATGTTTCTACTCTATAGCTATAATTATCTCCCTTTTATGTCTCTGAATAGATTTGTTATGAATATATATTTCATAATTACTCTATATTTTATTCACTGTAGTAGGTTTGGTCAAATTTAAAATAGTATGATTTCTTAAAAAGTAAGAATTGCAAAAAAAATGGATGGAGAGGGAGTATTACGGAAGTGTTAAGATTTAGATGGCTTTGTTGTGGTACCTTCAATGACTATAAGTCGTTCATGGATGGTTATAATGTCTTATTATCTCCCGGAAGGTAGTACTTAAAATATATAATTATATATTTTTAAATTTGATAAATAGGATAAATGAGGAAGTTTTAGATATATAAAAAAAGTCCTTTTTTGATGCATGCGTATGCCAGATATGATAATTTTTATTATTATATTTTGCAACTTTAGACTTGATTTATTTTAATTATTATATATAGTTTTGTATGTCACTTCATTTGTATGGATGTGATTTATGTGTCAACGTGATTTGCATTTGTACGTGATTAGCATGTTATAGGTGAGAGGGTAATTTGGATAACGTGTGCATGAAACGTATTACCGTTTGCAATTTTTAGATCCGATAAAAAATATATTTGATTGTAAGTTTTTTTATGCATGTAACGTGTCATGTCATGTATATATAGCATACCGCAATTTTGTAACGTGTCGTATGCACGTAATCCATTGGTTACACGTAGTATAGGAAGGCCATGCGCTAGCTTATGGCCTAATCGCACGTAGGGAAAAAAAATATTTGCAAAAAATAAATTTTCTTTTCTTAGGTTAACTAATTAATTTAAATAATTAAAATTAATGGCTTAGATTTATTTAGGGTATTACCTAACAAGTGAATCCGTTCATCGAGCGAGAGTTCATCAGCTCGGCCATGGTTCAACGACGTTCAAGCCTAGTTTGATGTGATTTGATGTTAGAATATTAGACAATTTTCATGTCATTTTAATTTCGTAAATTAACATAATAATGATGACATATAAAAGATTATATATAAATGAGATTATGACATCAACCATATTCATAGAATATGAAACATGTGGATGTTAAAAGCATGTGAACATGATATATATAATATCACATATAAGCATAATAAATATTTCATATCAGCAACGAACAGACTGCATATGAAACGACGATACAGAACTACTGAAACGTAAACACATAGTCATATGAAACAACATAACACTAACTCTGAAACAGATATACATAATATAAAACTAGCAGGAACAGAAAGCAGACAGATTACGAAACAACAAGACAGAGCATGTGAAACAGACTCGCTACAACTGATGAAACTGCATGGATGAACTACTGAAACAAACATGATTTGAACGACGGAAAACAGAGACGAGATGAAATGAACATACCCGCCCATCCGCGCAACGTCCGAGGTTTCAGAACCTTGTCCGGCCTCCGTGGACATGACGTAGAGGAAGAAGGTGTACTGTCCACCGGGAAGAAGACGACGACGACGATCACCGGGAGGAAGACGGTGGCGGCGTCACCTCCGGGAAGAAGACGATCGGCAGCAGCGGCGGCTCCGGGAAAGAAGACGACGACGGCGGCAGCAACCACCACGAAGAAGACGACGACAGCAGCAGCGGGAGCGTCTCCTCCGGGAAGAAGACAACGGACGGCGATGACGACAACGAATGACGGCGGCGTTGGACAGTCGCGTAGACGCTCCCCAAAAACCTAATTGTCGATCCCTCGTGCAAGGTCTCGAGCGGCAAGGGCTCCGGAGGCACCTTCCCTCTCGCTTCACCGTGCGCGCGGGTTAACGAGATGGGAATGCAACTAGCGGCGGAATTGTGTCTGGAAAAAGTGTTCTATTCGGAACCGTCTCAAGTTGTAACCAGGTGAGAATATATCTCCTGTAGGGGAGGCCAAGGGGTTGCGCATACAGGGAGCCAGGCATGTGCGTGAGAGAGAGAGGAAGAGTTGCATGCATGCATGCAAGTTACTAGAGGAAACTCCCTCAATTAATTGAAGGATGAAACTTCTGTAACTCTCTCCTATTAGAAGCTATTAAAATATTAACTACCTCGTCACGCTCGGCTGCCACATCACGCCTCACCCTTTGGACTTCCAATCCGGTACAAATAAAATATACACAATTACATACCCATAGAGCTTCTTGATTTATTGAATAAATAAATGTGGCTAACCCATAAATAAATCCAACAATCCCCACCAAACTCTAGGGTTTATAACCGTGTAATTCCAGAATCACAATTCTTTGATATACCAGTTTTTCGATGGAGACCGTTAAGTTGAACATCCACCTAGAACAAGAGTTTCACTCAGTCACAACTGAACAATGGACTATGTCTTTAATTGACAGTTTTGTGCGACATGAGATTCACTCAAGTCCTTTGTTGATACTAGGCTGCAAAAGCATCCCCGTTGTTTTGAAGCATATAAGTCACACTTCAGTGTCTTTACCTAAATTTCATAGACTATGACCAGTAGTCAAACTCATATAGGTGTACTCCTCAATAGATGTTCTGTAGGACAACATCTCACCTTTGGAATACATTAAGGTAAATACCATCCTGCCTTATAGATAGGAAAGATGTGCATCAGAAATGAGTCAAGAAAGGGATCTTTCCTCTCATCTACTCCTAGTTTGTTTTGCCATTCTACTTCACGGGATCTCCGATCACATAGAGCAGGTTAGCACCATAGTAGATTTCATATGGGTCTCACACCCATTTCTCTCGATGCACCCTCTATCCCATTTTGTGATAGTCCCTTGGTGAATTGATCTGTCAGATTATTCGACGTATGGACATAGTCCACCGTTATAACTCCGGAGGTTTTCAACTTTCTGACAGATTTTAATCTTCTTTTAACATGCCTTGTAGACTTCATGTTATTCCTGGAACTGTTAACCTTCGTGATCACAGTCTGGTTATCACAGTTCATGGAAATAACCGGAATTGGTTTTTCAACCACCAGTAAATTCAATAGGAAATCACGTAGCCACTCGACCTCAGCCCCAGCAGTGTCTAACGCTGTGAGTTCTGCTTCCATTGTAGACGTCGTTAAGATAGTCTACTTGCAAGACTTTCAGGAAACAGCGCCACCTCCAAGCAAGAACATGTATCCGCTTGTGGCATAAAGCTCATCAGTATCAGAGATCCAGTTGGCATCACAATAGCCTTCCAGCACTCTGGGGTTCCCAGTATAATGAATACCATATGTCATAGTACCTTTCAGATAGCGCAAAACTCTCTTAAGAGCACGCCAATGATCATCTCCCGGCTTTGACACAAATCGGCTCAGCTTGCTCACAGCATATGAGATGTCAGGCCTTGTAGCACTAGCAAGGTACATGAGGGAACCAATGATTTGGGAGTAAGTTAATTGATCCCTTGCTATTCTTCGATTTTTCCTCAATAGCACACTAGGGTCATAAGGCGTAGGAGCAGGGTCACAGTCACTAAATTCAAAGCGACTTAACACCTTTTCTACATAATGGGACTGTAACAAAGTTACCTCACCATTACCTTCTCTGATAAGTTTGATGTTTAGAATCACATCAGCTTCTCCCAGATCTTTTATTTCGAAGTTGCTCGACAAAAGAGCCTTTACTTCCTCAATCACATTGAGATTAGATCCGAAGATCAAGATTTCATCAACATAGAGGCACAGAATAACAGCCTCACCCCCACCATATCGATAATACACACACGTGTCAGACTCATTTACTGCAAACCCAGCAATTGTGAGAGTATTATCAAACTTTTCATGCCATTGTTTAGGTGCTTGTTTTAGGCCGTAGAATGACTTTAACAACCTGCACACCTTGTTCTCTTGACCATCCGCAATGAAACCGTCAGGCTGATCCATATAGATCTCCTCATCTAACTCTCCATTTAGGAAAGCTATCTTTACATCCATCTGATGAATGATAAGACCATATGAGGCTGCCACAGCAATCAAAGTGCGAATTGTAGTCAATCGAGCCACTAATGAATAGGTGTCAAAGAAATCTTCACCCTCTTTCTGGGTATATTATTTGGCCACAAGCCTTGTCTTGTACCTCTCAATAGTACCATCAGGCCTAAGCTTTTTTTTGAAGATTCATTTGCAGCCTATGGGTTGACAACCATATGGTCGGTCAACGACCTCCCATGTTCCATTAGACATAATAGAATCCATTTCACTCCTTACTGCTTCCTTCCATAAGTCAGCATCAGGAGAGGAATATGTCTCTCTAATGGTGGTTGGATTGTCTTCCACAAGATACACTATAAAGTCATTACCAAAGCATTTGGCAACCCTCGGTCTCTTGCTCTTTTGAGTGACTATAGTGTCATCCTCCTCAGGGATGTGCACATGAGAATCACCAGCATGATCTATAGAAATAGACAGTTATTGCTCATGAGGAATTATAGTCTCATGACTTATTTCATTATGTGTATTTTTTATGGGAAACTCATTCTCAAAAAATGTAGCGTCTCTTGATTCCATGATAGTATCAACATACATATCAGGTACATCAGATTTTATAATTAAGAACCTATATCAATTGTTGTAAAATGAATAACCAAGAAAAATGCAATCAACAGTTTTGGGTCCGAGTTTACGCTTCTTGTTGATTGGCACATTCACCTTTGTCAAGCATCCCCAAGTGCGTAAATATGTGAGATTTAATCTCCTCTTTTCCCATTCCTCGAATGGTGTGATCTCTTTGTTCTTTGTTGGAACTCTGTTCAGGACATGAAACGCTGTCAATATTGCCTCACCCCACCATTTCTTGGATAATCCCGCTGTACTCAACATGATATTCACCAAGTCTGTTAGAGTGCGGTTTTTCCGTTCGACAATCTCATTGGATTGTGGTGAGAAAGACGGTGTCCTCTCATGAACAATACCATGTTCCACGCAGAACTCATCAAACACATTAGAGAAATATTCTCCACCTCGATCAGACCTTAACTGTTTTATTTTCCTTTCAAGTTAGTTCTCAACTTCAGCTTTATAGGCCTTAAAATAATTAAACGCTTCATCTTTGGTTTTTAAAAGATACACATAGCAAAATCTCGAAGAGTCATCTATAAAAGTGAGAAAGTATCTTTTACCACCTTTAATCAAAATTCCATTCATCTCACAGAGATCAGAATGAATAAGTTCTAGAGGTGCCAAATTCCTCGCCTCAGCAGCCTTGTGGGGCTTGCGGGGTTGTTTTGATTCAACACAAACATGACACTTAGACTTTTTGACCAAGTTAAATTTAGGAATTAAATTCATATTTGCTAACCGCATGAGACAACCAAAATTTACATGACAGAAGCGTGAATGCCATAAATCTGACTCATTAGAAATATCAACAAAATTCACCATCTTATTACATACATCATGCAAAGATAAGCGGAACAGACCTCCGCAATCATATCCTTTACCCACAAAATTATCATGTCTCGATACAACACATTTATTCGACTCAAGTACAACTTTGTAGCCATCTCGACATAGCATAGACGCACTAACAAGATTCTTCTTGATGGATGGAACATGTTGCACGCCCTTCAATGACACCGTCTTTCTCGAAGTAAACTTCAGAATGACCGTACCAACACCAAGAACATGAGCACGCGATCCATTTCCCATCAACAAGGCGCCAGACCTCCCGACCTAGTAAGTGGAGAACAAAGAAACATCAGCACACACATATATATTTGCACCACTATCCATCCACCACTCTGGTGAACTACATACTGAAAGAACAAATGGTAAAGAATTACCATACCAAAATGTTCCTCCTTCAGTATCAGCAGTAACAACATTAGCTGTTTTCTTTTCTTGTTTGAACTTGCGATCTGGGCACTCACTTGCCCAGTGCAGTTCACTGCCACACACATAGCAGTCTCCATTTCTCTTGTTGGTGTTGTTGTTCTTCTTTTTAAACTGTGTTGTTTGAACAGGCTTAGGGGCATTCTCTTTCTTGTTCTGGTTTTTCTTCTTCCTGTTAAACTTGCGGAAATTAGAGTTTTTCTTCTGCACAACATTTGCAGTAGAGTTCTCATCACCTTTTCCATTGTCTTTTGCTCTAGCTCTCTCCTCAACATCAAGAGTACCAATGAGCTCTTCCACATTGAACTCTTGTCTCTTATGTTTGAAGGAGGTGCCAAAGTCCTTCCAAGAAGGTGATAACTTGGCGATTATACCGCCAGCCACAAACTTGTCAGGTAAAGGACAAGGAAAAAGTTCAAGTTCGTTAGTGCCTGAAACTCATGAGCCTGTTCCACTACCGATCGGTTCTCAACCATCGTGTAGTCATACAACTGCTTCATGAGGTACAGCTCGCTACTCAGTAACTCTAAATTTTCCAACAAGTGCATCCCACAGCTCTTTCTCCGTGGGAAGAATGATATAGCTTTTCTGGAATTTTGTACCAAGTGCGCTAATCACTGCACCTCGAAAGAGGTTGTCATCAGCCTTAAATCTAGCCTCATCCACAGGAGGAAGATTAACAGGCTTGTCCTCAGCGGCATGAAAACATGACATTGCAATGAGCCACAATTCCATCTTAGCTTTCCATATCAAGAAGTTTTTACCATCAAATGCATCAGACTTTAATACGGAAGCAAAACCTCTGACAGAAAAATGCCTATAATTTAGATTTTTGGATTGTTAGAATATTAGGCAATTTCCATGTCATTTTAATTCCGTAAATTAACATAATGATGATGACATATAAAAGATTATATATAAATGAGATTATGACATCAACCATATTCATAGAAACATGAAACATGTGGATGTCAAAAGCATGTGAACATGATATATATAATATCACATATAAGCATAGTAAATATTTCATATCAGCAACGGACAGACTGCATATGAAACGACGATATAGAACTACTGAAACGTAAACACAGAGTCATATGAAACAACATAACACTAACTCTGAAATAAATATACAGAACATAAAACTAGCAGGAACAGAAAGCAGACAGATTACGAAACAACAAGACAGAGCATGTGAAACAGACTCGCTACAACTGATGAAACTGCATGGATGAACTACTGAAACAAACATGATCTGAACGACGGAAAACAGAGACGAGATGAAATGAACATACCCGCCCATCCGCGCAGCGTCCGAGGTTCCAGAACCTTGTCCGACCTCCGTGAACATGACGTAGAGGAAGAAGGTGTACTGTCCACCGGGAAGAAGACGACGACGATCACCGGGAGGAAGACGATGGTGGCGTCACCTCCGGGAAGAAGACGATTGGCAGCAGCGGCGGCTCCGGGAAGAAGACGACAGCGGCGGCAACCACCACGAAGAAGACAACGACAGCAGCAGCGGGAGCGTCTCCTCCGGGAAGAAGACAACGGACGGCGATGACGACAACGAATGGCGGCGGCGTTGGGCAGTCGCGTAGACGCTCCCCAAAAACCTAATTGTCTCCTCCGGGAAGAAGACAACAGACGGCGATGGCGACAACGAATGGCGGCGGCGTTGGGCAGTCGCGTAGACGCTCCCCAAAAACCTAATTGTCGACCCCTCGTGCAAGGTCTTGAACGGCAAGGGCTCCGGAGGCACCTGCCCTCTCGCTTCACCGTGCGCGCGGGTTAACGAGATGGGAATGCAACTAGCAGCAGAATTGTGTCTGGAAAAAATGTTCTGTTCAAAACCGTCTCAAGTGGTAACCGGGTGAGAATATATCTCGTGCAGGGGAGGCCAAGGGGCTGTGCATGTAGGGAGCCAGGCATGTGCGTGAGAGGGAGAGTTGCATACATGCATGCAAGTTAGGAAACTCCCTCAATTAATTGAAGGATGAAACTCCCGTAACTCTCTCCCATTATAAGCTATTAAAATATTAACTACCTCGTCACGCTCGTCTGCCACGTCACGCCTCACCCTTTGGACTTTCAATCCGGTACAAATAAAATATACACAATTACATACACATAGAGCTTCTTGATTTATTAAATAAATAAATAGAGCTGAACCATAAATAAATCTAACATTTGCTACTTTTAATTTGACGGCTACATAATCCAGCAACGTTTTTTTTCACACGAATATAGGCATATTGGCAGCGGGATTTAGAAAGTCCATTTGAGCCGATGGAATCTCCCATCCAATGGGGACGACAATCAAAATCCTAGGCTTTACAGCAAATAAGTCTTATGAACCACACACACAACACAAAAGTTAGGGTAAAAAAGGCACTCAAGTCTACGTGTTTTTTTTTCTTTTTTCTTTCTAGAAGAATGAGAGAGGCTGACCGTTTTCAAAGAGAGAGAGAGAGAGGGGGGGGGGGGCGCTGGTCCTGGGCAGTGGCTGCCCCTTGTTGCGGTCATTGCTATTGGCCTACCAGTTATAACACTAAACGCTTGTCTCTGAGTCTTGCCATCTTGACATTTAGATTGTAGAACAACGTTCCTATTCGGCGGCTGATGATGTTGTTTTTATTGCACGAGAGAAATAATGTTTTATAACTGATAAATTGGGCTGATAAATTTGAGTGAAGGGAACCAACAACTGCACCTGCACTAGGCCAATCAGGTGATACAGTGCCGTTGTCCCTCGGCACAAGCATTGCGCGACTCCTTGTTGCGGCCTCCGCCAGTCCGCCTTCTAGACTCACGCTGTTGTTTTCTCCAGTCCCCTGCAGTACGTGACCTGTTGTGCTCTGATGGTGTGCGTGGGTACGAAGATTCTTTTTTTTTTGAAAGAGTGGGTACGAAGATTCAACGCGTGCTCCAAATTTGTGACTTTCCTGATGCTGATGGATAGTACTACCATGTGCGTGCTATTTGATTTTTCTTACGTGGAAAATTACTTGCACGTCACAAGCAGAGAGCAGCGGGAGAGGTCAGCCAAATTAACGTTGCAAACAGCAGGACCGGTATTGCTTCTAGTGCAGACCGCTATTTAGTCGTCTCGCGCCTCCTTCCACGCAACTTAACACCCCACGAGTCGCCTACTGGTAGTGGAATCTAGATGCTTTGCTAGGCTGCAGCCCCATATCGCGATGCCTCCAACTGAACCTTAGCTGGATGGTCGAACCCGACGACCACGACATATTCGAAGTACTCCCTCTCCGTTCTGAGTTCTGAAACAAATATACATCTGAAGAGGACTACTCCAATACATCTCTTTTAGAAAAATTGCACACATCTTAAAACAACTCTAATTAATTAATTATTATCTTAATTATTTTTTATTTAGGTCTTGTCTAGGCCCAGCCCTACTAATGCTCAGCCCATACCTATCGAACTCCTGCTCCCCTGATCTCTCATCCTCCTGTGAAGTCTTGATACGATGCGCCTGGTAGCCGTTCATGTTCGGACTGTCGATGGCACCGGAGATCAACATCCCCAGCACCTATCTGAATCGCGTCATGGCCGTTGCTGATGTCCGTGGCCAGCTCCTGCCATCGAGGAGTTCTGCCGCCCGTGACAGCATGCACGGCAGCACGACGGAGTTCCTTCGATGGAAGAGGAATGCAGACATTCAATGCTTCTCGGCTACAGTTTTACAAAGCTGTTGTGAGCTGTTTTTTTTTATCAAATATCTCTTTTTAAAACAGGTTTACCCATGAAGCTGTTTTTTCTCTCCTCTCATAAAGATATGAAGTTGGATGAAACTAAAAATAGTAACTTATCACAACTCTCTCCCCCTTCTCTCTCACATGCATGCATAAAGTTGTTGGTGGAGCTGTTTTGCCAAATACTTTTTCCAGAATAGCTCAATTTCACCTATAGAGTTGGTTATAAAGTTATTTTTCTAAAAAAAAAACAATTTCACCGGTGAAGCCAAGCTGGGCCAAACAGGCCCGAAGATGACACCTTCACACGAAACATGTATCCATATATGGAGCTCCGCCGTCGTCGTTGAGTGTCGTCCGGTTGGACGTTTGTGTTGGAATTTATATGGGCTTGGCCCAATAACAAATTCAGAAATTCCTAATAAATTTCAAAGGTCCATGCATGAAAGTAAGAGGGGATGTGAGAACTATTTAGTACCACCTTGCTTGTGGAAGTAAAGGTATTGGTTAGACCGGACTATATAACTAGACGAGGTCACGCCAATAAAATATAAAAATTAAGAGCTAGAGTTTCTACCTCTTCTCGCTGTTGCGCCACCATAGCTACTCCAGTCCGATCGTCGGCGTGCACCGGCGACCGGGCGAGGAGGTCTCCGGAACTCTCGTCTTCGTGATCCTGCAGCGGGAGAAGGCGAATAAGGTTTTTGGGAAGCGCTCTTCGCGCGACTGCTCCCAATCTTCATGACAGGTCGTCTTCCGTCCAAGTCAGGCGATGCTACGTCCCGACGTATTCGTCGTCAGCTGAACCGAAATCTACCGCTGATCGACATCGACATCATCTTTAACAACCTGAACGTTTCTCCATCGACACCTGCATCTTCACCGTCTTCACCGCAATCTACTACTTCTACAACTAGTAGATATAAACCTCGTGATCTAATATTATCGTTCATATTGTCCAATCTATCTAGTATACAAGCTATGTTTATGCTAGTTAACTTGAACATGCTATGTGATATGTGGTTTAATCATGTTAGTATGCAGTACATACTTATTCTAGTTCCTCAATCTGTCATGATTTATATTGTAATATTAATCTAAAAATTGTCATATATTTCAACGGTTTGTCGCCTAAACGGATCGTACCTAAAAGGATGAGATCCAAGGAGTCCGGAATTCCGGATCGATCCGGACCGGACACAGGCTCTGGGTATAGGTAGGGCCGTAGGGGCAGGCCCAAACATTAAGAAAATTCATTAACTAATAATTGTAAATGAATGGTTTCTTTAAGATCTGTGCAATTTTGTAAAAGAGGTGTACCGGAGCAGTTGCCACATCTGAAAAGTCATGAAAATATCTTTCTACAGACGAGCTTAACTACAAGGTTAATTAAAAGCTCCAAGATCTAGCACCAAATATCTTCTAAATTTCGAGAAACAAGAACAATAAGTCACTTAATAAAGGCAAGGACATACACCTGCAACATGTAGGTTTCAGCTTTCAGCACTTGGTGAAGTATGTTCAGCTTTGGAGTACTCTTAGTCACATCTAGCTGCATCTCGACAGGGAAGACATCATCAACTCGATTTTAAGTTGGTTGGAAAATTCACAACAGGATCGTCCTACCATGCATAATTTGTTAGAGCATCAGTGATAAATTTTAATCAACTCATTTGGAAAGTTTAGGCACTGCTAAAATACAAATTCTTCGTGTGGCTCGCCATCCAAAATAGAATCTAGACCGTTGATAGGTTGCAAGTGCGGGGATGACCAAATAATGAAGTGTGTCGGCCCCCAGTCCAAGTGCAGACGTAGTCAAGAATCTGACATCTATATTTTCCAAGACTTGTTACACTAGACGTATCTAGGAGGGGATTGCAATTTAGTTGGGTATCGAACAGCTGCGACTTTCCACCTAGGTACTAGGAGACTCGATACACATTTGGTGCAACATCATAGATCACACACCTTCAATGGTGAGATGGGATCTCCGCTCCATATCATCATTTTTATATGTTGAGAGGTATGGAATGAAAGAAACTTAAGAATCTTCGAGCATAAGGAGTCCACATCAACGCAACTCCTCTAGAAAATCAATGATTAAGCGGGGTCTATGGGCAATGGTGGAGCAAAACACATCTCAAACTTATTAGTGCACGTTTGATATAAACCCGACTAAAACGAGGACTTTGGAGCTTTTAACTTTGTGGTACAACTTTGTAAATGTTTATACAGTGTCTTTTTAGGCTACCTTCTTTTTGATATAATAGGCAGCTCTCGTTCTGTTTCAAAATAATTTCAAATTTAATTAGAAATTAAAAATAGTATTAACATTCATATCTCTAAAACAATAAGTTTACTATAAAAAATAACATGATTAAAGTAATGGTGTTTATTTAGTGTCATAAATACTAGTACATTTGTATATAGTCAAACCTAGGGTGGGTTAACTCCTCTAGATATAAATTTTTTTTTTTTTGAGACGGAGGAGTATTTTTTTTTTCAAGACAAGATGTTTGCTTCATTGCGTTCATGCATATAGGGCTGACCAACTCACATAGAAGCTTCCAATGCAAGTCAAAGAGGTAAATAAAACAGGGCTTATATACAACCACGTGCCTGATGTAGTGATAATGTGATATATCTCTACAACTAAAACATACGGAAGTATATCGTCATCCGGCGACCTTCGATTCAACCCGCTCGATTCACCCGGCCCAGCAACCGTGCGCCCCCCCCCCCCCCCCCCTGCCTCGACGCTTCCTCCCCGACCGACGGTTCCCGCACCGCCCACGACCGGATTGAGATCGCCTGACTTCACTGGCCGACGTATGGCTGCAGTCAAAGAAATCGGACCGTTCATTCCCATCCAACGGCAAGACCCGAGAGAGGTAGCAGGCTTCCAGCTTGCTGGGCCTCGGCCCACAAAGAGCCGGCCTGTTTCCAGAATGAGTTGTGCGCTCGTGCAGCTCGCTTTTCTTTTTGGCGCGGCACTCGACTTTTTTGGCGCGAGGTTACAGCGTCTGGTCGTGTTTTTGGTACGAGCCGCGACGATAAGGCACAAGGCGATCGTCCATCTCGTCGTCCTCCGTGCTCAGGTGCTGGCGATCGTACAGGTTTCTCCTCCTAGCACTTCAGCAAGTGCAATTTACAACACAGAATACTTCCATTGCTTCTAGTCCAAGTACACTGCTAGCCACATGCTGAAGGTGAACTGTTGTTCGTAGTTACAAGCCTACAAGTAAACTGAAGCCGACACATCTAGAGTTCCAACTCCATGGTATGCATAGGCACGAGATGAAGGCCGAGCAGGCGGAGATGCAGGCCGAGTAGGCACACCGCCGGCAGCCATACAAGTGGTTGGCAAGCCGAGGAATGTCCCCATGGTGCACGGCTTCGCGACAAGTGACAGTTGAGATGTCAGGGAAGAAGGAAGACGCCCCCAAGGTGCTTGGATGCCCTCTCTCATGCCCTGAAGTCACGCGAGGCGAAGAAGCTGACGAGTGACGAGAAAGCTAGCGAGCAGCGAGGAAGATGGGGGCGGCGCGCGAGGCGAGGAGCTGGCGAGCGGCGAGAAAGTTAGCGAGCAGCAAGGACGACGGCGGCGGCGGGCGTGTGGCCAGGGGTTTTTTTTTGTTGTGTCCTGCGCGTGAGCTTAGATGGGCCGCTCCATGGGCTTGGGCCGCCGAAGCCTGCTACCTCTCTTGGGTCTTGCCGTTGGGTGGGAATGAACGGTCCGATTTTTTTGACTTCAGCCATAGGTCGGCCAGGGTGAAGTCAGGCGATCTCAATCCCCCACGACCCCGGCTCCCACGCAGCCTGCCTCGACGCCTTTCCCGCACAGCTCTCCACGCCCGCCTCCCCCGGCTCCAGCGCCGCCCGCGTCGGCTCCCGCGCCACCCGGCGGACACCTCCTCCCCGGCCCTAGCGCCTTCACGTCCCCGCTCGCCTCGGCGCCGGAGACCGACGCCGACCGTGCACCGCGCCTCCCCGGCCCCGTCCACGCTCGCCTCCCCGGCTCCCGACCCTCCCGCCTGTTATCGTCCACAGGCGGATGAGGTCCTACCGCGGTCTGCGTTCTCCCCGGCAAAGAAAAAATGACCACGCCCAGGGCTTCATCCGTCGCTGCTTCAGCGTCGCCACAGTACCCTCCCTAGTGTCCTCCTCCTTCGCAACCCGCTCGCCACGCCGCCGCTAACCCCGACGACCCGACAGCTGACCGCCGTCGTCCCGTGACCCGGCACGCCCAATCGTCGCCACCGTCCGGCGATCCGGCCCCCCCAACCGCCCGCGCTCTCTGGCCGACCCGCTCAGGTAAATTGCAATAGCTCCGATCTTTCTTCACCTTTTCTCCGATCTGTTGATTATATTGCAATAGCTTCAATCTTGTTTCACTTTTTCCTATTCTGAATGTTATAGACATAGTCAACTGATTTTCCAACGCCCGCCAACATCTGCCAAGCCTATGTCTCGGCGAATCTCGTTAAGGTGGCAACCCTCTTGAGTCTCGATTCTAGATGTCTCTCTCGTGATCCGTGAAGCGAAGGAGGAGCTTGATGCGATCCTGATGGTAAGCTACATGTTCCTTCCTCAATTCTCCACTAGGATGACAGAGTAGAGTTCCTCAATTTATTAAATATCATGTTCAGTCTTCAGTTTTTGTATATGCGGGGTATTGGTTCCTGACTGGCTCACAGGTTGAAAGGATCAAGATATCCAAGAGGGGGGGTGAATTGGGCTCTTTTAAATTTCTAAGCAATAATTAAAACCTATCAAGAGCCAATTAACCCCCTAGTGCTTTCACAAGTGTGTCCTAGCTAAACAAGCAAGACAAGGCAATGAAAGTGGTAAAGCCCTATGCAATTCTACTCAAGCAACAAGAATATAATGCGGAAAGTAGTGCTTAAGAGTAAATGCAATAAGTAAGGAGTAGGGGCAAAGGAAATTGACATGACGACGTTTTGCCGAGGTATCGAGGAGTCGACACTCCCCCCTAGTCCTCGTTGGAGCACCCACGCAAGGCTATCGCTCCCCCTTAGTCCGTGCAAGGACTAAGTGCTCTCTATGAGCTGATTCTTTGCCACTCCGGCTCGGTGAATCGCCCACAATCGATCACAATCGAACTTGGGTCATCCACAAGGAACACCACCGGATGATCACCAAGCAAACCTCCGCGAAACCGTCTAGGTGATGTCGATCACCAAGAGTAACAAGCACTAACTCTCACTTGACCAAGGCTAGTCTAGTGATTGAATGGATGCACACTTGCTAACTCTAAGCAACTAGTGAGAATCAACACATGGAATGGTAATTCACACTCTCACTAGGGCTCTTGCACTTCTTGCACTCTCACAAGACAATCTTAGCAATTAGAATGGGCAAGAGTGATGCCATGGGGCTGATGGGGAAGTATAAATACCCCCAAGCAAGCCCCTAGCCGTTAGAGGCAAAACCAGCCTCTCTGCGTCACTCCGGACGCAGGATGAGAGAGGGATCCGGACCATCTAGCATGCGTCTGGACCCTCTCACTTCACTGTTCTCAGCACTAAAACCCTGGGAGTCCGGACGCACTTTCTAGTCCGGACGCAAGCAATCGGACAGCGTCCGGATCTATTTTTGCTCTCTGGAACTCTCTGTGTTGGGTCCGGACGCAGCCAATGGTCCGGACTCAACACACCGGACAGCGTCCGGATCAAGCTGCACTCTCTGGAACTCTCTGTGTAGGGTCCGGACGCAACCTGCTGTCCGGACCCTGCACTGTTCACTGCGTCCGGATCACCTGCAACATGCAGAGCTAACCCTAGGGTCCGGACGCACAGCCAATGGTCCGGACCCAGAGATACACTTGCATCCGGACCTTCTTTTCAGGGCAGATCAACACACTTCCTTCATGGAAGTTTCTCCACTTGGTCCAAGGACTACTTCTAAAGCTTCCTAGTGCTAGTTTGACAAGTGTGCACCACACCTAACCACTAAGCCTCTCCTAGGTCAAGCTACTAGATAGAACCCCTCTTAATAGTACGGTCAAAGGAAAAACAAAGGTGCTAAACTACTCTAGGTGTCTCTCAACTCCAATGACACTTAGACCTAGTCTAATCTTCAACCTTGTCGTCAATCCTTTGAAAACCGAAACAATTCCAATAAGGGGCACATACATCATGATAGTCTAAACAACCATCCATTACCATGACCTAACTTTCTTATTGCCTCTGCAAAACACACGTTAGTCATAGTAATCTTACATTGTCGTTAATCACCGAAACTCTAGGGGCCTAGATGCTTTCACAGGTGTGCAGGTTCCTCGTGGTGTACTGGTGTTCAAGGATGGCATCAACTGGATACATGCAGCTCTTTTCTTTCTACTTGTGACGAAAGTGAGTTGAATTGAACCATTTGTTGTTCACATGCCTACTCTAATAGAGTGCTTAGAGATCTGCAAACGCATCGGTGTTGACTAGCAGAAGTGTGCCTGGTTTCTAACTGTTCACGACTCACGAACTTAAGTGTCTTTTGTTGAATTGTCATATCAACCTGCTGACAATCAAGTTGACTGCAAGCAGACCATATCTAGAACTAGCAGTAGTAGCAAATTTCTTTATCTTTCCCCTGGTGATTTGGTTCCTTGGCAATGTCACAGGTCTACATGTTTGTCGTTTGTTGGTGATGTGAAGAACATATTGGCATATACAGGTGTTTGTCGTTTGTTGGTGATGTGAAGAATATCTGCGCATATATGACTCTATGTCCATCATGGAGATCAACATCAACAGCAAGTATAAGGCTTGATGTAGAACTACAGGTGCAAATGTACTCAAATGAAAACTCTTGTGGCTAAATTACTTTCTTTATGCTTGAGCTGCACTACTAAATCTTTTGTGTCAATACAAACTCTAGATAAAAAAATCAAGATTTCACACTTAATGAATGAAAGTATTAATTATATGATTATAATGGTCAATGGTAACTATTTCTATAGATTTATTTCACACTTACCTGTTGTAGCAGGGTTTTCTTTAGATATGACATTATTTTGTCTTCTGAAATAGCATGCTTTGTTCTTTTCTTTTCAATCTGCGATGATGAGTAAATAGCTCTACGGTGCTTGCTTGTGGTAACTGATATCTCCACGAAATATCATGGGCCTAGCAAACCCATGGAAGCGTATCGAATAAAATTAAAATTCATGTTTTGATTGTGGCAAAACTGAAGAAATCGCATATTCACACTGCTATTTCAGAATAAGGTTGTGGTAAAAAGATTGGTGTTTGAAAATTTGACAATCGACCTATTCTTTCGCTGCAGGTTCTTAATATTGGAAACTTACTGTAATCGTCTAAACATACTTCTCCTGCTGATACTACGCATAAATTCTGTAAGTGATATTCCTTCCGGCACACATGACCATAGCTCTATATTAATAGAAATAGGGTTTTTATGATTACTATGAAGTACAAGATCAGCCAATTTTACCGTGTCTTATCAATTACTTTAAAGTGTAATGTGGTGGTTTTAATGCTTAGCTTGTTTTTATACCATATCTTTTTTTAGTTGCTCATTATTAGATATGGAATTTTGAAAATAAGATGATCTGGTCAGCAACTTTCCTTAATTGCTATAATTAAGATTATGAGTTACAAACTCAAACATTTACTGTGCATTTCATCCTTATCCCCCAAAGTTGAGCATCTATGGTGATCCTAGGAAACTTCATGTTCTCAAATGGGCTTGACGAGGGCATCTGTAATATTAGTTATCTCGTGGGACAAATTCATATTTACTATTAAATAATGCTTTCAAGGTATGGGAACTCCACCAGTTTTTGTGATCTTGTGATTGATTTTGTCGATTCATGATCTTTCTATTTTCATGCATTATGCACATTCCATGTACACATTTATTTTACGATACAGTTTTGCTAGGGTTATAATATGATTGAACTATGGATTATGGCATCCCATCCGACTGAAATGTTTTTTTACTTGTGAGGAAAATTGTTTTCTTTTGCAAAAAAGGAAGTGCTGATGTTATTTAATTTTCAATAAACAAACTGGACCATTTTATTCTCATAAGCTACGATGATGTGACAAACGAATGAGTTTATTCTTTGCATCAGTTCACTCACTAAACATTTAATTTAGATGAGCATGTAATTTTCATTCCCAACTTTTATTTTACAGAATATTTTTTGAAAATGTAATGAGTTAAAGTGGAAACAACAATATAATTTACACCAAATACGTATTGAGGTTTTTTCAGTCCATTTGTATGGTTGGGTAGACTGGTAGCACTGTGGTATTTCTTTCATATGCATGTTGTTGTTTTTTTGGCCCGAGCAACAGAATGCCACCGTCACCCACTGTGACGTATTAGCAGCTTGGGCATCGTCAAGGGAAATACTGGAGGCCTTATTTAGAATGCTACTGTCACCCATAGGCCATAGCATGTTCTAGGTTGGGAATTTTGTGTGTCTATAAACTTGCACTTCTGTTTTTCAGTAGAGATTCAGAGGGTATTAAGGGAACCTTGAGCTTTGAACTAGAAAATAACCTACTTTTTCTCAAGCACTTACATGTCCCCCAAAAAATTACCCTTAAGGGCAAAAATAGTTTTCCATGTGTTTGTGTCATAAAGTGTTTCTTCCTTTTAGGATAGTTCGATTTCATTGGCCTTAGAACCCATTTAAAGAAAGTCCCAACGCCTTACGACTAAAGCCATGATATTAAGAACAGAGTGATCGATATATCAAATTTGCATGGATGTAATATCTGCCCTCTCAAATTTACATGTATGTAATATCTGCCCTTTACTGACTGCAGGGTGCAAATAAAAAAGTTATGGAAATAAGAAGAGGAAAGATGAATGAGCATGTTCCAGTTGTAAATTGCTACATTTCAAGAAACAGTTTAGCCCTTGCATGGGTTCCTATTAAATTTACCAGACCATTTTATTTTGAATATGTCTTTTAGTAGATTTAGTCGTAGAGATTGATCATGGTCAAGTAAAAGATCCTAGCCTACAGATGAGACTTGACCATGTTATGTTTACCAAACTGCATCTTAGATTGCCTCATATATTGCATTGTATTAGTTTGAAGGTGGATCCGAAAGTTTTGCAATTCACAAAGGCCATACCTCCCTACAATCTAAACTGCTTAGGTATTGATGGTGGACAATAATTGTCTTCTAAGGATTGTGTGAATTAAAAAACTCGTAGCAACGCACGGGCACTCATCTAGTGATATCTATATGCGGGAACGTCCTAGCTGATCGAGTGGTCAGTACAGGCTCGGTACTTCCCCCTCGGGGTGGATAAAGTTTGAGTCCCAAGAGACTCGGGATGTTTGGTTTGCTGCTGCACTTGGCCACACCAACTGTGGCGATGCCACACTTTTGTGGCGGGGTTATCGGTCGCCGCAGCTGTGGCAAGATTTCAGTCTACGAAAAGTTATGGCCGCCGAACGTCAATCACCAACCAAACAGCAACCTCAAAGCTGTGGCGGCCATAAAGTGTGGCGTGGCAGACGGTGGCCACAAACCAAACTCACTCTTTATGGATTCGGCCGCTGTGACTCTATCGTCTGTCTTACATCCAAAACACAAGCCTTGTGGTGGTCATATCATCCAAGCTGTCTTACGTCCAAAGCACATGCAGCATGTGGTCATCTCATCTCGCCACACAGAATTGTGCTGCTGCTATAAGAACTTGACACAGATTCGCGGGGGGTGGGGGGAATCGATACATGTGAGAAGATCTTCTTATTAGGCCGGAATATCTGAGACTGCCTAGCTACCGCAGATCCAAAAATATATATTTATACATGTATATGCATGCACCAACCAGATAAGGGCGCATATCTATTAGCTACTGTAGTTGCCAGTTACGACCGGCTACAACTATTTGATGGATGATGACCAGCCCCGCCTACGCTTTCCATGATATGGTTGAATACTGACCGGCATGGATTCCCGTGCTCTTCCACGTATCTAAGCCTCTATCCATGCATGTCTACTTGCTCCTGGATGGATCTATTTTTAGAAGAAACTAGGTGGATACCCCGCGCATTGTTAGGGGAGTGACTGATCTCCGGTGTAGCCTCGTTAGAGGGTCATCGTAAACCTTAGTGGTTTCGAAGCATTTCACCCGAGGTCTCACTCAACCGAACTCTCTCCTCCTAATATACCAGAGGGGTATCTCCCCTACTAGGAGTTCTAAAAGTTCGGTGTATAGATCATTTTGGCGTTTTGAAGGATCTCAGAAAATCCATGTGATATGCAGTATTGCCACGTTTTTCTCAGAAACACTGGTTTCGGGTATTTCAGAGTCACGGGTCAACTACGGCGGCCGGGGAGTGACCGAATTTCGGTGGAGCCTAGTTAGAGGGTCATCGTAAACCTTAGTGGTTTTAAAGCATTTCACCCCCGAGGTTTCACTCAACCGAACCCTCTTCTCATAATATACCCGAGGGGCATCTCCCCTCCCAAGAGTTCTGGTAGTTTTGTGTATGGTTCCTTCAGATGTTTTGTAGGACCTCAGAAAATCCATGTGATATGTAGGTTTACCACATTTTTGCTCAAAAACACACTGGTTTCGACAAAGAAGGCGCACGAGAGAGTTATCGAAATATATCCATGTGGGGTCTTGTTTTGAAGAGTTTCTTGCGAGGAACATCATGATGCAATTGAATTTTAATTATGATACTTGGTTTAGATGGTATAGCTTTTTTCATATTTCAATATGAAATAGCTAGTGGGAAGATAAATGAGGGTTAGTGGGATGATGACATCACTTGATGTAAGATGACATCACTTTTAGTAAATACTCGAACCTGATTGGAGGGGACCCTGTGAGTGGGTCTTTGTAATATAGGAGTATAGGATTTCATCCTAGTTCTATTAGTAAACCGAATTTTCTTAAAAAAGATACCAAAATACAAAATTTCACTGCATGCATGTCTCTGACTTTTCGTACTTGTCCTCATCGGATCGAGTCTGCAAACTAGCGACGGGCCGAAGTTGGAATGAAGAGGTACTATAAATATGGATGCGCACAAGCGGTGAGAATGATTCCAGGACCATGTTCTCTAGCTAGGATTGCCGAAAACCTCGTCGTCGAACGCTGCCGCTTGAGCCTGGTGGCGCCTGATGATACCGCGCGCGCTGCTCCTGAGTCCTGACTGAGTGCGCTCCATGACCGCCGCTGTCCCCTCTGTCGTCCCGCGGTGATGACGAGCATGTTTTGAACGCGGCCGCCGAGGGTACGGTGGTGTCGTGGTGATCTCGGCCTTGAGTGCGCGGATCCGATGAGGTCCGACTTGAGGTCGGTGCGGTCGTCGCAGCAGAACGACGCGCGCACGACGACGAGGCGGCTCCCTCCCTCCGCTTTTCACCTGTGCTAGTACTATCGGATGGAGAGCCAGCAGCTAGCAATGGAGTTTGCGCACACGCATGCATTGCAAGTTGCATTTGTAGATCACTCGATCCGTGTATGTCGTGAGTAGTGACGACGACGTCAATCGAGGTGAGGACGAGCTAGCGTATAAGCCTTTACTGTCGCCTTTGTCCAGGGCATAGATGAGCCTGAGTGCGGCGTACACGCGCGTTCTGGGACCAGGCGATGTCAAGGCCGGAGTGCCACCACTGCACGTCCGCTCTTGTGAACAGCCAGCTTTAGGCTTATGAACCTAGGTGACACACTTAAACCACTTTAGGGTGCCAGAAATACATTTTGAGAATTTGTGGACCTATACTAAGTGACAACCCCAAACAAGTTCAAAGATCTACCATGCATTCAACTCTTTAAAAACTGATACACACAAAAAAAGGCATCAATATAGCCAGCATATGGAGACAAACGTCAGGACAAGCAGCCGGACTAAAACGGTCTTTTTTATATGGGGTGTGCGGCCGCCGGTCCTCTGCGGAAGCGAACGGCCCAGTCCAGGATACCAGCGCTCAACGGTCAGATCACATGGAAGAGGAAACAGCAGATGCTCGAGCTCGACAGGGAAGGAGAAGGACGAGGGAACCCGTTCTGCTGGCATTTCAGGTGACAACTCGGGCCTATGCTCTCCTTCTCCTCGTCAACAGCCGCTGCTCTGCTTCATTGCCATCTTGGACTTAATTTGGTGGAGCAACAAAAAAGAGGTGTCTCTTCGTTGCAAGCGGCTGCTGCAAATGCAGTTGCACTTACACGAGCAATGCTCAACACTCAACAGGCTGCAGAGCTCGCCATACTGTAAACTCCATCGAGGCATGAGGTATCAATCTGACATTCTCAAGACATCTGCAGACGTGCTTGGTCAAAATTCTGCTCCCACTCATTCGTCAGAATGACAGTATACGGTTTACATTCTCTGAGAAGCGCTCCGTGCCTCTTGACAGGTATCAGCTACAGGGCAGCAGGAGGCTCAACTCTTTACTAGGCAAGGCTTTTACAACTTCCAGTGTTTCTATACGTTTGAAATACAAAATAAACTCTATATACCATTTACATGATAGCTGCTTAATCTAGTCGATGGGCAGTGGATGCTATGCTACACGCACAGCAGGCAAGCTGCTGTCCACCCACTGCCAATAAACGAATGTAAAAATTACCAATGGCCTGGGCCTCCTGTCCTCATCATCTGTTCTGGAAGTTAAACTTCATGATGGCAAAACTGAACAGGAACGCGAAGAACACGGCGAGCCCAACATGCACCACTGCCACAACCCACAGGAAGTCGTGATGGAAGCCAAAGTACTCCGTGATAAACTCTGCCACTGTCTGGTCTGAGCCATCGAGTTTATGCGTGAGGTCGCCGAACTGGGAGGCAACCAATCCGTAGAGTGTCCATGCGACTGGGCAGACCCAGCTGTACCACCTCCACCAGACAGGCATTCTCTGAAGGAAAAAAGTTGAGCACATCATGAGTAATAAGAAATTGGTGAAGGGTTGAGATCTCTACACAGAAATAAGGAATGAAAAAGGGAAAATGCAAAACCAAGAGGAGAGTTACTTACAGGTCGGGGGATTAGATATCCTGAGAAGAGGTTCCACACATTGTAGAATGCCGATGAGATGATGGCTGCTATGCTTTCGTTTGGAGTCAAGCCGACTGCCATCATCCCATAGAACGTGAAGTAAAGCAGTGTGAAGTACATGAAGAACAGGTACCAGAGGAACTTGGCAACAGTCCACTCAAATCCAATCATTGAATAAACTAACACTCCATATAGCAGAGTCTGGACAAAGATATAAGGAAATTCAATCGCGACCTGCAAAAGAACAAAGCAAAATCATTAGGTTCTTGGACCAAAAGAATTCAGATTTCATCCTTCACGTCCACAAGCTTGGAACTACAATGGTGAAGAGAGTAACACAAATTACCTGTCCAAATGCATAAGGGAAAGCTGAATACATGCCCGCTGCTCGTTCTCGGTAGAAGACTGTTCGCTCCACCACCACCACTGGTTGAACAGAACCAGAGTTCTGCACTCCAATGTATATAACTGCAGCGTACATGGATCCCATGGCATTGAACAGATCCTGTTGTTTTGTACTGCACCAAAGACACGAGTAAGGCGTTAGAAAGTATACTTCACAGTGTAGCTATTATTGCCTTACAGATCTGCAGATAGAATAAAAGTTAGATGATATACGTTTTTCGTCCAAGATCCCAGAACATGGTTCCAAACATAACCGCAATGACGATGGTGAACAGTAACCTCACTGCTGTGTAGGATGGGTTCCTCCAATATGACTTCTTCTGCTTCCAGAAGCAAGCTAGGCACTGAGTAAAGAACGATCTGGAGTACTGTCTAGGGAAATTCAGATCACTAGAGCCAGGAGGTGGTGTGCTCAGCTCCTCTATGAGTGCCTTGTTCCTTCTGAAATAATGAAAATGAAAAACAGTTAGATTAATCGTTCAATGACACCTATCATCGGCTTTGGTTCTGCATTGCATGCCAGGAGGCTTACTGGTATAATTCTGATTGCCTGTAGATTTCACTAAAATCAACCCCAAGGATCTCTTCCTGAGAACTAGAGGTCACTTCCAGCATCCACGTGGCTGGGTTATATCCCTCATTTATCTCGCTAATACCTTCAATTCCCTGAACGAATAAAAGGATGTTTCATTTAGTTTAGCAGGCAATTGGGTTAAAACATGCAGTGATAACCGTTCATTTACTTCTCTTCTCACCTCAAAGTAGTCAATCAATTTTGACGAATTCTGGCCCACTGGACCAACATATATCTCTTCTCCACCTCTCTTCATTAAGAAAAGCTGTAATCCAAACATAAACAAACAGTCAATATATGATCTTCCCTAACAATATCACCCACTCTTACACACACACAAGAACAAGTAGAATCAGTCACCTCATCAAATGCTTCAAATATGTCAATGCTTGGCTGGTGAATGGTGCAAACGACAGTCCTTCCAGTATTGACAGTGTTCCTTACAGTCCTCATCACAATTGCAGCTGCACGAGCATCAAGACCAGAGGTTGGCTCATCCATGAAAACAATCGAAGGGTTGGCAACAAGCTCCACAGCAATAGTTAGCCTCTTGCGTTGCTCAGTTGACAGGCCACTCACTCCAGGAAGCCCAACAAGTGCACCCCTCAGTGATGTGAGCTCTACAAGATCCATGACCTCCTCAATGAACATCTGTTATCATGAAGTTTATTAGATCAGATCCACAATCAGTTAAGGACAAAAAATCCAGGACCTGATTATTTGTTTGAATTTGTTACTAACCTTTCTTGTTTCTAAGTTGACATCTGAAGAAAGGCGCAGCCATGCAGAAAATAGGAGTGACTCATACACTGTTACATGTGGAGAATGAATATCATTTTGCTCACAGTATCCTGATATGCGTGCAAAAGTCTCTTGCTTCTTTGGATATCCTGAGATGGTAATATCTCCCTCGATATAGCCCCCAGTCTTTCTGCCAGCTAAGACATCCATAAGGGTGGTCTTTCCAGCACCACTAACACCCATCAATGCAGTTAGGACTCCTGGCCTAAAAGAACCACTAACACCCTTCAAAAGAAGCAAACGATCTTCTGTCACTCCTTGAGCTTTCATCGCCTGTGTGTAAAAAAAAATGATCAGGTAAGAA
The DNA here is from genome assembly GCA_022036555.1 of Microstegium vimineum. Classification (NCBI taxonomy): domain Eukaryota; kingdom Viridiplantae; phylum Streptophyta; class Magnoliopsida; order Poales; family Poaceae; genus Microstegium; species Microstegium vimineum. The sequence continues at coordinate 28,353,151 of CM039138.1, forward strand.
ATCTTGGCTATATCATATATTTTTGTATTTCAACTTCATGGAAAAGAAAGTTACCTCTGGCATGTCCACCGAGTATCTTATGTCATTGAAGGTAAGCGACAATGGTGGAAATGGGAGTGCCATTCCCTTCCTGTTCTGACTAGAATCCTCACTGCTATGCATAGAGTTTTGGCCAACGCTGTGGGACAACTCCAACTCCTGCCTCCTAGATTTCTTTTCCTTATGTCCCTCTATTACTTCACCAGTTAAGTTGGCATGCTTTTCTTTCAATTCTTCTTCAGACATTGATCCGTGGGAATCAGTGAATGCTGTCAGAAAAAAGCAAGTGGCTACAGTTACAATCTTTTAACTCAAATCACTAAATTGCTAATTTGGCTGTTATACATATAAAAAATATGTCTTATAAATAATACTTACGACTCAAAACTGCAAGAGCTACAGTGTAGAGCAGGTTGAAGAGGAGAGCATATCCAACCAAGGCACCGAGCCCAATCCAGTACCACTTAGCTTCAGTAAAGACGCCGCGATTTTGAAGAACAGCAATTCCCACAGTTGTTCCATTTTGAATCTGTACCAAGAAAACGCATGTTAATGTTTCTATTTACCATTTATTCTTCTGCTGCTCAAGATATGGTGTACTTACTTTGCTCCAACTGTGCCCCAAAAATTCATTTGTTGAAATGGCATTCTGTGCATACGATAGAGGAGAGATCCAGTAACCCCAAATCCACCATTTCTTCACATCAGCTGGAAAAGAGAGATAAATCAAGATAAACATATAGACGAGAACATCATTCATTATTTTGAAAGAAACAAGAACATCGATCATGTTATCACGGAAAGTTGAGCTACTTACGTCTTGAAAGTATAAAGCCACCCAGCGTTTGGAAAGCCAACAGTGCTAAGGGGCCAAAGGTATGAGACACAACCATGTCTCTTCCAATTCCAGCAATGAAGCGGAAAAGAGCAGATGACATCTGATTGAGTGCAAGGAGCAGCAGATACTGCTTAAAGAACCTGATGACAAACAATCGCTCAGCCTTCGTATAACAAACTTATTTATCATTCGATGTTCAGTTTGATTATTTCTAATTATAAAACAATTAAGTGGCATGAGAGAAGCGTATTTTGTGGATTCTAAGACATAAGAATGTTTTCTAAAGCATCTTACCTGATCACACTGGGATCAAATCCAATGACATAGTATGTGGTGAAAACATAAACCCCGACTTCCAAAAATGTGATAGGGATCTGAAGAATCCATGACGGTATGGTATAGGCCCATGCAGGGAAGAAGAGAAGATCCCTCTGCTTGAAGAAAACCGGAAGCTTCATGACAGTCATGGCAAGCTCCGCGAAACCATTGAACATAATTGTGTCGAGGGCAAAGAAGAGTGCTCCCATGTAGATGTTTCCGCCAGATTCATCTCGTTTCATATTGGTACGGAAAAATGTGGTCATCACGATAAACGACATAACAGTAAGCTGCAACAATAATGGAAAAGCTCAGGTTGATGCCATCTAATCTGTACCTTAATAATCAGAATAAACGTATAAAAAAATTGAGCTTACGTTAACACCCTTGAAAATGTACATAAATGCATTCCTCTTCATGAGTAGTAGCTCCCTATCCATAGTGGCTTTGAGCAACTCCTTCCTGCTGACACCAAACTTTGAAGTAGCTAGAGCAGCAGGGTGGCTCCGGGTCCTATCAAATGGCTCTGAAAGTTCATTTTGTATGGACCGGCCCACGTGGAATGTACTGAATGCATCTGAAAATTTCTTCACAGGCACAAAACGGTATGGCCTGTCCTGCCGATACCAATACTGCCCCTGGTCTTTCCTTGATGTCACCTTTTGAATAAGTGAAACATGTCAGTGCAGTTCGCCTTTAAAAATCAAAATCACTACATGACATGATTTATAGATGATGCACATACTTCCTGCAAGAAGTCAGCAACACCCTTTCTGGCAGGGCATCTGAAGCCCATGAACTCAAAGAACTCGAGCACATGTTCACGGGGGCCCTGGTATATAAGATGCCCATCAGATAGGAGTATAATGTCATCGAACAAGTTGTATGTTTCAGGCGCTGGCTGGAGCAAGGAAATGACTGCAGTTCCACCAAGAATGTGAATAGTCTGCCTAAGCGAATTCACAATCTGGTATGTGGTTGAGCTGTCCAGTCCAGTGGATATCTCATCCATGAACAGAGCTCTTGCTGGACCAACAAGCATTTCACCTAAGCAGTGAAGACATAAGAAGGTTAGAATGTGTTTTCTAGCGATTTTTTAAAGTAAAATACAACAATTTAGGGGAAAAAAGGATGTCCTGGGTTTGTATTTCGATCATTGCCTGTACCTGTTGTGACACGCTTTCGTTGACCACCAGAAATACCCCTCATCATCTCATTTCCTACCACCGTATCAGCACAGACCTCCAAGCCTAATATCTGCAGGTATAAATAGGCAAGCAGCAGGCATGAGATCTCGATTTCATGATAACAAAAGTCGTCTTTGTTATGTTACAGCTAGATCCCCAGCTAGTAGACTGTACCTTCAGTATGTAGTCTGTAACAATACTGGATTCTTGCCCACCCATAGCTGAGGCCTACAGAAGTTTATAGGCAAATAAATAGCTGTTACCAAATTGCAAATAAACAGGTAGGAGCAATGCATGACAGTCAACCTTAAGTGCTGAAACGTTCCTGTTCCATACTCGCATAAATAATTAAATAGTCTTATCAAACACAGAATGCTCTTAAAATATGAACAGACCCATGCCCTCACCTTCATATAGACATCAATATCATGATCTGGCTTGATGTTCGCTGCCTTCTCCCTTCTCGCCAACTCAGTCAGCATTTCTAGAACAAGTCAAACGACAAAGGTGGTTAGTACAGTACTCATTTTAAGAGATCCAATATAATGGTCTGAAATAAAGGAAAGCACATGCATACCATATCTAGTGCCAACACCTTGGCACCGCGCAGAGAAGGCCAAGGTCTCTCTCACAGTCATCTCCCCAATGTGGAGATCGTGCTGGCTGATGTAGGCCGCTGTCCTCTCGGGGACAAACTCGTTCATCCCGTGCCCATTGTAGGTAACCTTCCCTGAAACCCTGAGGTCCTTGCCGAGCTTCCCTGCCAGCGCCAGGAGCAAGGTGGTCTTGCCTGAGCCGGGAGGTCCGAGCAGCAGCGTCATCCTCCGGGGCTTGACGATCCCGCTGACGTCATGGAGGACGGTCATCGGCTGCTTCCTGCTGGGCAAGATGTGGAGCGCGTTCCCGAGGGACTGGGAGGGAGAGACAGACAGCAGAGATACTTCCATTTTAGTACGAAACGATGCATAAAACTAGATGCTGCAGGTGAACAACCACGCAGTCGAGCACGCACGGAAGGTGCTCGAGTAAACGCCGCAGAGGCGCTTTCCGGCGTCGCGGCGAGCGCCCGCCATGATGGTTGTTACTCCTCGCCGGTACAGACAATGAGCGAGCGGGGTAGGCGCCGCCGCTAGGAGCCTAGGAGGAGCGTCGGAGGCGGCGGCTATGGGTGGTTGGTGGCGAGTGTGGGCGTGTGGCGGGAGAGGTCGGGTGGAATGGAATAAACTTTGCAGGCCCGATTTGTTTAGTAGAGTAGCAGAGGGGCAGTTAGTTCGTTAGTAGTCAAGGGTTCTGTGGGCCACTGGGCCTGATTGGAGTGGTTTGTAGTAGAATATTGGGCTTTTGTTGGGCTCCACTGAATCTGGTCATTTTTGTTCTAAAATAATAAAGGAGTAAAGAAGTTTGAAGCTGCCTTTAATCAAGAGAAATTTAAACAAAAATTGGGGGAAAAGGTTGTCGGTAAACTTGATGCAGCTGTACTAAAAAAAAAGATTGCGAGAAACCGAAATGTTTGAATGGTTGAACCCGTGGTTGGTGGCTTTATAACACTCAAAGTAGCCTAGCCAGAGCTCTCTTGCGTGCGCATACTGTACACACCAAGGCTAGCGCGTCGCCATCATTCACACGAGGCAAATCGACATAGTATATCCGTTGCTCCGTCGTCGCGTCGACCAGACCCTAGACAGACAGAGGAAAGGGTCGTAGCTCACTGGTCACTCTCACCTACCCAAGCTACCGACCGAATAAGAATGCGTGCAACTTGTCTTGCAGCAAGTAAATAAAAGGAGGAAAACAATTAAGCTAATTAAAAGAGATATGATGTTCCTCCGTCCTCAGCTGCCTTTCCCGCTCCGGCGTCGACCCACAAGCCAAGTAGACAGAGAAACAGGGGCTTACGTATGCAGCCGGTGGCTAGCGCTATACATATATAAGCCGCCGTACGTACGTCGTCGATCGACACAGTGTATTATATATACGGAGTATAGTTAATAAGAAGTCGATCTTTCACAATTAATTTTGTTTAATTAGAGAGAAAATATATATAAATGGAAATGAAATAATATAGTATAATCCGATCCATTACGTGTGAATGGATGTTCTCGATCGATCATGCATATGGATGTGTTAATAAGCTAGCTAGTAGTTCATCATATATATATATAACAGTATGTACCTCGATGGTGTTGGTGACGGAGTTGATGAGCGTGGGGAGTCCCCGATCACCGACGTGCACCTGCGCCTGGACGCTGAGGTTCTCGTACCGCACCTCGATGGTGGGGTAATCGATGCCGACGCGGTCCATGCGCTCCTTGAGCTTGAGCAGGAAGCGCTCGTGGTCGTCGTCGGCGGCGCGGACGAGGCGCTCGATGAGGGCGCGGGACTCGCGGGCGCCCAGCCGCGCCACGTCCACCTCCACCTTCTCGCCGCCATCGGCGTCGTGCAGCGCCAGGATGCCGCGCCGCACCCGGTCGTACGTGGGGAGCCGCTCCAGCGCCGCCCACCGCAGCGCCTCCTCGTCGTCCTCCTCGTCCTGGAACCGCGACGACTGCCGCGAGAACACGTCGTCCCCGCGACGCCACAGCGAGCTGTCGCGACGAAGGCTCGTCACCCGGTGCATCTCCCGGTCCATTATTCTCTATCTATACCTGTCTATCTTCTTCTTGATGATGGATCCGCGCGTTCCTGCGGCCGGAACACTATTATCTATCTATCTGTATATCTTCTTGATGATGTATCCCAGCTCAGCTGCCTGCCTTTGGTTGGTGGCTAGGCCTTCGGCGGCTCTGCCTAGCGCTATATCTCTCCACGCCTCTGCTTTGCCGGAGGAGAAGAAGCTGCTATATATACGGATGGAGAAGGCCCGTGGCTGCAGTGCGAATTGACGAAGTTGGTGAGGACCAGCCAGCAGTACACATATATGCAACCTTATTAGCTTATTATCAGCCTTGACCTTGACTCCATCGTACAGAGTATGTTATGTAGCTTGGATATAGTAATTTGCTAGCTTGGACTTGGCACGGGCTGCTGCCGATGCTGATGCCTTTGAACGCATTTGATTATATTATTCGTAGGAACCCTAAGTAATCAGTTCGCTATTCACGCGCGTGTTTTTACACCTGCTGGGGCCTGGCCATCTATCAGCCCATCAAGGGACGGGACGGCGTAGCTTCCTGGCATCACCGGGGGAGTTTGTCTTGTCTCTCAGCCATCACGCGCGCGGAGATGCATGGAGGGATTGGAGGCGGTCAGCACCACCCGCACGGGCCCCACGACAGAGGTGAGGAGGGAGGAACTCCTTCCTTTCTTGGTTCGGGGATGGCTGCTTCGTCGTTCCTCTGTGTTCACTGCAGCGGCCAGCGGTTGGTGGTGGGTATACCTCTCTGACTCTGATTCTGACGTGTGTGTCCCCTTGCGCTTGGGTCACTCATTCATCCCGTACTATATTGCCGGCCCATCTTAGCTGATCCTGATGACAAACAATATCTCTGTCTAGCTAGCTAGGATCCATATATCGTCGTCCTTGGGTAGTTGGGTCAGCAGGGCCGTCGGATCATTCATTAATTCACTCGCTACTAATCCGACGACGGCGTGTCAAGTCTAAGCTATTACATCAGTTCGGTCGAGCTGCCTGTGTCAAAGGAGACTGTAATTCGCTAGCTAAGTTTTTTTTTTTCATAATGAGAAACACCTAGGCTCCTCTAATGATAATCACGTGGAGCCGCAGCCAGTGGAAGTGGCACCAAAGGCCTTACTTCGTTACTCTCTCCTCTGTTTTCCACTTTTCTCATTTTTATCTGTTTATTTATCAGTACTACTTTTACAATATTGTTCGCTTCTACTTTTCAGCAAACGAACAACACCAATATTGTATTCTGGCAAATTGAGACCCTATCCCTCGCTCCCACTGTTGTTGCTTTCATTATTAGGGACAGGCATATGGCCAACGTAGCAAGAGTCTGAGGCATTGTAGATTGTATCCTCCTTCACGGCGTTTAAGTTTTGGAGCTGCAAAACTTTGGCGGCGCTACACCGCTCATGTCATGCTCTGGCCGCGCCTGACTATCTAAGCCTGAATTCATGCCACGACTTAAAACTGAGTGGTTCTCTGGTCAAATTTTCATACGAAATTAATTGTGTATTGCAACTAGTATTTAATATATGGACCTTTAAATTTATTTCAATTAGTTGAAATAAGGTTGGGTCAAGTCCAACTGAATTTAACAAAGATAACTAGCACAATGGTACGTATGAAGGACGAATTAGTATAGAGGAGGATAGAATAATATAGTAAGTTCTACGCCCACTTGCAATGCGCACACATATTTACTAATCCTTTATCAAAATAAAAGAATATCTGAGCCATAAGTACGTAGCCTGAACGAAAAACTCGAAGCTCGTTAGCTCACTCGGCTCGTGGCTAGCTCGGCTCATTAAGATAACGAGCCGAGCCGAGTCAAGATTTTAGCTCATTAGCTATAACGAGTCAACTCGCGAGCCAAACGAGCCACAATTTTAAGGAAAAAATAACATAACTTATATTTATTTTTGTATATTAGTATACTACAACATATATGTTAACATATATTAATTTTTTATTCAATTTAAAACGGTTAGATATTTTATTTTATATTATTACTATTATCAAGTTTTAGATAAATCCAAATATTACATTTTGTGATTTTTTTATATCTGGCTCGCGAGTTTAATGAGCCAGCTCGAGCTTTTAACGAGCCGAGTCGAGCTGGCTTTCTGGCTCGTTAGGATAATGAGCTAAGCCGAGCTAGCTCGTTATCCTAACGAGTCTTAACGAGCCGAGTTGGCTCGTTATCCAGCTTTAATTACGTGTGTTGCTTCTACCTTAACTTGCCTTGCATGCAATTGGTCGATCAGCTACTCCCGTTGTTCCAAATCTAAGTTATTTCAACATTTTAAAAAAGTGAAAGCATCTCAAAGTTAGTCAAATTTATATAACTATCATTAAATTATTTATTAATTATGTATTTTCATATAGTATCCCTACTTGATGCCATAAATATTTGTAATTCTTTCTATAGTTTTAATCAAACTTGAAATATTTTGACTCTTCAAGAAAGTTGAAATAACTTAGGGTGTGTCTCCAATGATTTCTAAATATGTAGTCTAGCACAATCTCATAGAAACAACTCTCTCATAACATAGTGTACTACAATATTGTTTTTATTATTATTTCTAAGCCTCATCTAAGAGCATCTCCAACAATTTGCTATTTCTCACTTGCCAAATAAAAAAAGAAGATTAAAAAGAAAGGAAACTTGCATGCGGGAAACCGAGCGGAGGACTCGCGGGCGAGAGGATGGCAAGCCGATGCGCGCTCACAAAAATAGCAAACCGATGTAATCTTTTGGCATGCGTATAGAATTGGCAAGTCCAATTAGTAAAATGTTGGATTTTTGATTGATTTGTCAAATTTTAAAGGATGACAAGTGATTTGGCAAACTATTGGACTAGGCATTTGTAATTTGGGACCGATGGGGTACTTAGTTACTGTGTCGCTTTCGTTTTAGAAGAAAGAATGCCTTACGTGTCCTGGACCGTTTTTTCACCGTATCTCAGCGAAGGTTGCGGTCCAATTCGAGTATTAGGTTACATACGTTCTCTTGCTAGCTTCTAGCTCAGTTTCTCGCTCTCCGTCGCTTTGTTTATAAACCCTGGACGATCGATCAAGCTCCCCTGTTTGCACCAAAGTCCTAGTCCCGCGTCACTTTCGTCCAGACATATATATAACACGGTCTCGCTCTTAATTTTAGGGAACTAGTAGTATATTATAGCACACACTTGCACTTAATTAATTACCATGTCCCCTTTTGAAGATGTATTTTGTTTCGCAATCAACAACGCAGCCACCATGTCTACACTGTTATATTTTCAGCATTTGATTATTGCCTGCTGGCTTTTCGGTCCCAAAATACCGGTCCTTTTAAAGTCCATTCATATTCATATTGGTCCTTTTATCTTTCTCAATCAACTCATGTTGTATATATAATTCGGACTATTAATTATGTTTTCAGCAAATTAAAGAAAACCAGGTTTCGGATTATTCCAAAGGAGTAGTAGGTGTTGACAGTTTCAGGGCCTGGATCTGATCTTTGAGTCTACTACTTCCCTATAGCTAGCTAAAAGGAATTAACAATACAAATGAATCAAGTCAAATGTTTGATTTTCTTGGCTCGTGACCGGGAAAGTGCTTTACCTTTGATTGATGAACTTCTTCTTTTCCGCATTCAGCTTGTTTAATTAATTGATTCAAATCGGTTATTTGGTTGATTCAGTTCAGTTGTTATTTGATTTCAACCACTGTGTATACCTATCGTCATGTTTGACTCCAATTTATTACCATAATTTATAACAACATGGCCGGTGTTGTATTGCATCTAGGAAAATAAGGTCCTCGATCTCTCTCTTTCATCAAGTTTGAGGAACTCACCATTTCCAGTTTATGTGCTTGACAAGAATGGCTTGACTGATGATTTCATGTCATTTTCTTGACTAGGTGATTTAATAAAGCACCTTATATATGTTGTACGTTATTTAGTTGTGTGATTAATAAAAATAAAATAATATTTTTTTAGATTGAACCGGCAGTCGTCATCTATGACTGCTCGTAGAACCGGTAGGGTTATAAGCAACTCCACTGGGTTTTCACGATAAACCAATTTAGCACACTCATGAGCTAGTCTATTACAATTCCTAGTAATAAAAACAAAGGATAAAATCATGAAAGCTCTGGCTCAGTTCCTCCATCGGGAACAAGATTGCCTCAATCTCCAACCTTTGTGTCGCCCGCTCCTCCCAAAGGTCCACCAAGACTTGACAGTCAATTTCCATAATCAAGTCTCCATAATTGACTACGTCACCGTGTTACAAACAATCTAGAATACAAAAATGATAAGTGTGCACATAAACTCTTCTCATGGTACCCATGCATCGCATACCTCCAAGTTTCAATCCCAAACTTGTATGACAATTCATATAGATGACTGCATATGCAAACATTTAGCAAAATGGTCGAGAACACGTGCCCAAACAATGGCATCCAACATTCCTCAGTTTTGAGCATAATCTTCTTCTTTCTTGTGTCTTTTTTCTTCTTCCTACAACCACCGAGCTAAATTTTTCCAACTCAAAACCAAAAGTAATTGCATACTTATTCTCACTAGTCCTTCTCCTTTATCAGGGTCAGAACTATCCACAACAAAAACGAAGAAGAAACCGGAGAAAATTATATATTTCATAGAGGCAACATCATCCCCGCCTAGAGAAATGAGAAAAAAATATCAAACATACTATGTATGGATGCCTTCTAATGTGTCATGTAATGTTTTGATAGATCTCTACAGGGTTTCTGATCCCAACATCAGTGTTATGTGAACATGAGTTGTGTGTGTTTTTAATGTGAAAGGCGTGATAGGGACTGATGCAAATATATAAGGGAAATAATATATATAATTCGGATTCGTGGTGCAAAAAAAATTGTTCTATACTTAGGAGCTATTTTTTTTTGAAAAAATATTGGATAAAACCAACAATATGGCTCTAGTATTTTTTTTAGCCACTTAAAAAACTCATTGATTTACCAATATTATTTGGGAACTATTAGAGATGCTCTAAGGAAGAAAGTATGGTCGAGATTTCTAGCCTTTTATTTTTTTCTAAATAAATATTTTAATTATTTATGAATTATATAATTTTTCATGCAATTGAAAAATCAAGGGTTGGGATTTGTTTCAAATCTTGCCTCTATGCATGGGGCAAGTGGAGTACCATAAGTCCATAACTAAGTTTTGGCATGCAATTAAAACAAATCATTTTGTATTGGTAGACTAAAAATGGCGTGGAACCTGATAAAATCTCACCTAGTTCCACGACACAGGATATATATGATCCGTCATATGTGAAACTAAGAGTCTGTCCGGCAGAGCCTGGCTAGTTGCTGTAATGCAAAAGAAGTGGCCGAAAAACTGCTGACAATAGGAGACGAGCTACAGTTGAAAGCAACCTTCTTACTGAATAATTGGTGGCATGAACGGAACAAAGTCGGACGAGGGGAGAAAAGGAGATCGGCTGATGAAATTGCAGGTTTGTGCGGGAGACAAGCAATGGAGATTAGGAATTTGCAGGAATGTTTGGCGAGAGGTGCAGGAGTGCCAAGTGTTAAAAGAAGATGGGAGAAACCTCCACCCGGAATGCTGAAACTGAACACCGATTGCGGCTTCAGGGACACTGATAAAAATGGGGGTTGGGGCTACATCATTCGAGATGAACATGGTGGCGTGATTCAATCCGGATCAGGGAGGGTGCCTTTTGCCATCAATCCAATGCATATGGAACTAACAACTTGCTTTGAAGGTTTGACAACAGCAATGTCACTTGGTATAAACAATATCATATTGGAATCAGATGCGCAACAAGTGGTGTGGGCAATACAGGGTGACGATTTCAGACTTGCAACGGTGAGTGGTTTAGTCCACGAGCTCAAGGACCTGGTGATCAATAATTTTGATCTTTTCACTATTAAATTTGCTCCACATGAGTGTAACAAGGCAGCTCATGAGCTTGTTGCTATAGGGAGTAGAAGTACTTGCTTAGCGCCTTCAGTAATGGCAGGAGTGCCAAGTTGTATGACGGTCCTGGTGTCAGGCGATTCAGCCGAAGCGGTTGTTTAATGGAACGAAAATTCCTTCAAAAAAAAAGAGCAACCACAACACACTGGGTAAATATATTTGTGTAGACATTTATAGCTATTGTACTCTAAAAAAAGCACTTCAACCTATATTGTTTTCTATTTTTTTAACTGGATATCTTATCATTCTCGCTGACTATATTTTCCTAGCGAGTTCTGCTTGCTTTATGTATTTTTTAATTTAGTTAGGTTATTGTAAAACTCAACATTTTAGATAAACTTTCTATTTTACGTAATAGCTAAATCTCATAATTTAGCATATGATTTTATCAAGTATCTTGGAGTTTCTCTAAGATAGCTCGATGTTCTTGTCTTTGACAGCTACTGTAGGCTAAAAATTTCACAATACCCTTTTTTTAGGAATCATGTCACTGACACCCTCTACCGCTTAATTAAAGAAAACAAAGTGGGTTTTAATAGAGAGATCCAGGAAACAAAGAAGATTATAACTGATGGGCTTGTAGTCATATATTAGTGTTCAATTAAATGGAACGAAGTATATCTCCGATGATACGATCCTTGAAGAAAACAAAGAAAATCCATAATATCTCGTCCTCTCTTTTTTTTTTAATTCGAGTTATCCCTATCACGCAGAGCAGCAATTCCAGACGAAACCACTCGCGGTCGCTGCCAACAAATGTGTGAGTGTCATAACTTGCTCGTTCTCTCCAATCCCGCCACGAGCACGAGCTTTGAATTCAGACAAAGACGACAACATCGTCCAGTGGCCGCAGCCTGTACGAAATTTCTACTGCGATGAGATCACGGATCTGGACAGATGCTTATAGTAGAAGAACAACTGAAGAGTGGACTGAATGGGAGAGCGTACGACAACATACATGCACTCACTGCTACGACGCCGTTCCGTTTCAGTCTTTGGCTCTTTGGAACAACTGGTGGATCGATGTCGTCTCTAGCTACTTTCTATTGCAGTGACGATTCAAGTTGGACAGTTGTTGAGGGAAGAGGGCGATGTGTATTATTGTCTGTCTGTATGATATGATACGGGTAAACATCGCTTCTTCTCTTTTCTTTTTTTGTGAGCATAACTGGAGCCTTATATTACTCATGAGCAGGGTTACAATAATCATCATGGGCGATATCTCGCAATCCCAGTGGAGTCACAAGCCACTCATCCACTGGGTTTGGATATACTCCCAAGAAATTGACGTGTGAAAATGAAAACACGGCATTGACAACACACATGTATGGTGTTTTGGAAGCTTCAACGGGGGATGTTTGGGAGAGCTCCAACTCCAGTTTCTTTGAAAAAAAATCACTTCCAACCAGCCAAACACCTAAAATGCAAACTGATTCAGGTGACTATCAGAATCACTTTTTCATTTACATTACGTGGGAGATAAAAAAAATCTCCAGAGAATCAATTCTCATTAGCTCTTCATCCAGCTCCCGCGTAAGAATCCAAATGAATCACTCCATCGGAGAATTAAGGAGCAGAGCTGAAAAATCAGAGAGTGAAGCTCTCTCAAACATGGCCTAAGGTGTTTTGTGATGGAGCGACGCCGACGGTGAATGTTCCCCGGCCTTCTCACGAGTCAAGAGTAGAGCTCCACAGTAATCAAGTGCCGCTTCTACTCCGAGCCGGCAGTCAATTTTGTTCCCCCAAATCCACACTGTCACCGAATATAATCATGATTTCGCCGTTTCAACAGAGCATGGTAATTTCCATGTTCACATCCCCAGACAAAGCCGTACGTCAACACCCCAGGCAGAACCGATCGAGATGCAGATGCCACTGCTGGTCCACACCTTCTCACTCAACTCACTACTCACCTAACTCCAAAGTTCCCCCAAATAAAGCTAGCTGAGGCAGATGGAAGCGGACAAGCGAGGAAGAAACAAACCAAAGAAATGTTCAACGCCCGAAGCGGAAAGGCGGGAGCGAGGTTCCGACTGTGAACGACGCCGGCGGTAGGCTGCAGTTGCAGCTCTCAAGGTCGCACAGCTTCTTCTGCCACGCGTGCACATCATGACGTGAAAATTAATGTGTGATTTTAGGCAAATTGTGAATCGTCGTAGGTACTACCCGCCGAAAGAGATCGGCAAGTCATCGGAGCTGCTGCTGCCCCCTTCACGATTTGGACCTTGGAGCTTGGACTCTGGTCCCACGAACTGGGAGAAGCGAAACCATGCAGCAGCAGCAGGATTGACCGGAGGCAAGTGGGCCGTGCAAAGAGAGTAGTAGGTGGTCAAACTTTCTTGTGTCCAACTTATATATGAAAAAAAAGAAGCTTTCTTGTGTCCACATGAGGGGCGGACAGATCAACCCTGAACCCTGCATGCCAAATTGGCAACTGCCAAGCAGTCTCTTGACTAATCATCCATGGTTCACAGCAGTAGTAGGTGCAACAACCTGAATCTGAATGAACTCCGGAACATAGGTAATGAGGCCCGGTCCGGGTCAGCAAAATAACTGAACATTACCTTCCATTTTCAGACATACTACAGTACAGCTATACATACACGTACGTACAGTGTAGCAGGCGCTGACCAATGGTCATCATGGTCTGACTGGTGCTCCTATTTTGGCAAGAGGTAGAGGATGGGAGGAAAATGGACAGCGCTGACTAATAAGTAAAGAAGCAAATGATGATATATATCCATTTCAATCTGATTTCTCTTCTTTATTATCTGTATAAAAATACAAATCTAGCTTATGTATAGTAGTATCAATCAAGACGTAAGCATTGCGAGTGCACAACCATATAATATAAAAGAAACGAAACAGTCAGCCTTGTAAATTTCAAGACAAAAACAACTAAAAAAAGTATAAGTATATATAGAAAGTTAAATTAAAAAATAGAAGTCCCCGTCCTCTGCTCGGAACCGCCGTCCCTCCACGGCTTCTGTTCGGTCTTTGCTAGTAGGGTAATGTAGCATGTGATGGTCCAAGAACGCCGCACACCTTCTGCCGTCAAGAACCTCCGTGTGTAGTGCGGTCGGCAATCGGCATGTCAAAACCTCTCGAGATTAGTTTAGACGATCGATTAGCTGTTGAGGTGCCTTGTCATGAATGGGAGATGCCTTTCTTCTCCCTCGAAAAAAAGAGAAGAAGAAAGCCATGTTCTTGGATCTTGGTTTGTTTCTTTTTTTTTTTTCTGATCAGCAGATTCAGAAGACCTCCGGGTGGAACCGTCCGGTGATGGAGCCCCCCTGCGGCTGCGCGTTCCTGAGGTACATGGACAGCGCGTAGTTATCCGTCTCCAGGCTCCTGACGCGCTCCTGGCACCCGGCGAGCTGCCGCTGGAGCTCCCGGTTCGCCGCCTCCTTCTCCTTGCACAGCCGGTGCTGCACCAGGACCGCCTTCTTCAGGACGCCGTTCTGCCACACCGCCACGTCTCGCTCCGCGCGGCAGGCGGCGGCCACGGAGGCGCCCAAGTCCTCCAGGAGCCTGGCGGCGCGGGCCCTGGCGTCGCCCAAGTTCTCGGCGCTCGACATCGCTTCCATGAGTCTCACGATCCATTCGTCGCTGCCGTCGTCTGACGGAACATCGACGACGACGGTGCGCTGCTCTTCTTCTTCTTCGGCGGCGGCGGCGGTGGCTGAGGGGTGGACGTCGTCATGATGAGCACCGTCGCTGTCATGGTCGGCGGCATCTAACCGCAGGTTCACCAGGCGCTCGATCGCCACGTCCAGATCTCTCTCGCACTGCTCCAGGGCCCGCGCCTTCTCCGCGGAGTTGGCCGCCATAGCAGCAACCGCCGATTTGGTGGTCCGATGCCGGCCGACGTACGGATCGGAAGAGAGCGTGTTCGCGGCGGACAGGGAGCTGTAGCAATGGCGAGATGCAAAATAGATAGATAAGGAAAAGGACCAGAGAGGACTCCTAGCTTTTATTGCCGGAGTGGAGCTCCCCCGGTTTGTTTCCATGTCCGGATTAGCATTGGCTTCGGCTTCCTCTCCCGTGTCGTGTTGGAGTCGAACTGGAATCGAACCCCACGCGCTTGCAATTTCAATTTCGGTCTCTGCTCTGAATCGACGAAGACGCTGTAGATGACTGCTGGGCCCATGCATCCGCTCGGATTCACCCACGGAGGCAACGCGCGCCCCATGGCTCCATGAAAATGAGCAGCGATTCGGGTTTGGCTCATGCCCTGTTTATTAGTAGAGTTCGTGCAACTCTAGCTTTTCTAACGCATTAACTGTTTATATAGTATTTATACGAGTTGTTTTTATTTTTTCCTTCTCCCATTTCACAGAGTTGGTGGGAGCAGGTAAAGTTGGAAAAATAGCTTCTTCTGTTGGCTAATATATATTTATTAGGAGATTTATTGAAACGTATTTTTTTCTACTAAAATACTATTGTTGTAATTTGAAGGATATAAAGAGTTATGGCCAATGTAGTTTAGTTTGTGTTGTACCATCTAGCTAGCTTGTTGGTATCAAATTCTTGATTAAATTACCTAGAGGTTCCTAAACTATTGTGTTATTGTCATCTAGGACACGGGTGTCTCTAAATTCTTGTGTACTACCTTGCTACTTCCTCCTTTTAATGAAATCCGGGTTCAATGCCCGATCGAGAAAAAAAAATCTAGGACACGGGTGGTCTCTAAACTCATCACGTGATTCTCATTCAGATCCCCAACCTACGAGATTACACATCTAGACCAGTTTATAATCTACTAAATTACTTTAACTTTGGTCTAAAACACCCACCTTTCTTCCTCTATCGATGAATGATTGTCGTGCTCTGGGCATGTGACCCCCTATGTCTAGGTTCCACGATGCTATAATACAAATCTTTAGTGGCCCTTCATCTTGGTGGATGCACACCCAACAATAATGCTACGTTTCTGTCCAATGATGCTTGCAGACTTGCAGTTGCAGGTGGCATCAAGACGTTCTTCAAGAACAGACACAAGGAATGAGCAAAGGCAAATAAGCTTGTCACACAAGTCAGACGATGATAGGTGGGAATGAGCAAAGACAAATAAACTTGTCACACAAGTCAGACGATGATAGGTGAAGCGTGCGTGAATTAGCTATGGGATACTTAAATAGGAGTAGATTAGAGACTCATATATGCAATTTCATAGATTATTAAGGATTCATAGATTATTAAGGACTTAGATAAGACTCGTAGAATTATTTAAGGACCGCTTTATAATTATGAGCTATAGACCTATATGTCAGTTCTATATTAGAGTGTTAAGTGAGCTAATGAACTAGGCACGACTATTCTGGATTAGGATTGAAATAATTAAATAGTTTATACATAGGATTATATATGTGGAATTTTCATAGTTTTTTTAGAAAAATTATGAAAACAACTTTTGATCTATTTGGTTGATAGTTTCTACGGCTGACAAGTCGATCGATACTATTTTTAATTGTTTTATTGTGAAAGAAAAAAAATACCAAGTTGAAGCGAACGATCCGGCCATGCATGAGTGCCATACTGCCATCCATCTTCTCACCCGCACGTGATCCCGATCGCCCCATCGGCCCCCTTTACCCGACCGTCCATTCAGGATCGGACGGACCAGGCGGCGGCCACGTCCATCCGCTTCCCCGCCCCACCACGTCTGGCGCCGTGCAAACCACGCACGCACCTGTTGAGTGTTGACGGGCTCGCATCGCACCCTGACGTCCTCTCTGCGCCGACCCGACCCGGCTCTTGTCCCCAATCCTCCTTCCCCCGATCCAGTCCAGCAGCGACGCCGAGGGAGAGCGAGGAGAGACAGATCGCGCGAGGATATGTCGTCGGACTCCTCGTCGTGGGCGCGCGCCCTGGTGCAGATCTCGCCCTACACCTTCTCCGCCATCGGCATAGCCGTCTCCATCGGCGTCTCCGTCCTCGGCGCAGCATGGTGAGACAGCGCGCGCCTCCACACCCTGTCTTGCTAGATCTGCCGCTCCGCCAGGTCTTGCTAGCGCCTGCTTGGATCTCACTGTCCTTGCTATTTGCTTCTGCTCTGTATCTCTAGGGGTATCTTCATTACGGGTAGCAGCCTCATCGGGGCCGCCATCAAGGCGCCCAGGATCACATCGAAGAACCTCATCAGGTACGGAATCTGAAGCCTTCGATTCTTATTACGTGTGCAAGGTGCTGTTGCTAGATTTGGATGTGCTAGGTTAACGTGCTGTGGTTCCGCCTGATTTAATTCACCATCTAGCGGAGACGTCCTCCCTATCTATATAGCTAAAATTCTCGTCCATTGATTGAATTCACCGTCTAGTCGGTTTGACAAGTGAAAATGTGATATATATATTGACTTATGTATAGCTTTTATATGAGGAAGTTTTGGATGTCATCTCGATTTAAGGTGCGCTGATATATGTAGAATGTACTCCGTAGAAGCTTATAGACGGCAACAACCTGTAAACAACTGCCTAGGAAAAGTTCGTTGTTTAGCCCTCTGCCTTTCCATAGCTTTTGGTTGTTACAAACCGTTTGGCCTCCCTTGATCTCTTGGAATGCGCCTAATATTTCAGTTTACCTTGGATTAGATGCGAGCACTATCTTTTTATTACTGCTTAAAGAAACTCTTTGTTTTGTTTTGTTTTTTTGTGTGTCTATGAGCCTATCATCACAATCTGGCCTTGTTCTCAACTTTTTAAGTTTTGATTGATCCCTCGGCTCTCATATTCCACAGTTCCACACTTGGTTAGGGCTGTTCTTTTGGATAACTAAATCTTTTACTCCCTTCAATGTTTTCAAATCATCTATCGAGCTTAGTCGCCATGGAGCCGATCATCTGGACTAATTGTAGCTAATCATAGTGCATAACTGATCACTATGCACTGATAACTATGACGAATCATGATTCGTTGGACAACTTGATAACTTTGATTCAGATTGCAAATGTAGGCTGTTTTAGTATTCTACTTGGTTGATCTTTTTAAAGTTGATCCTCAATTAATTAAAACCTATATATATACTAAAAAGAAATGGTTGATGTTCTAATCACGGAAAATACTTTCATAGTATATACAACTTTCACTATTGAAAATAGTATTTTTTAATAAAAAAATGCAAGTGAACTTTACATTGGAGACCATGTCACTCTTTTTAATGGCCTAAATTTGGAATCAGAGGGAGGAGGTCTGGTGCATGGTAGGAAACACTTTAATTAGTTGTTTGTTTTGAAGGGAAAAACATGTACGAGTGCTGCCATGTTTTTCCCTCTCTCTGGTAATGCTGGAGACCTGGGTATTTCTCGATCCCTGATGTTCCTGTTAGTGTTGGTGGTTCAAAACTTTGATTCAATAGGTACTGTTGTTTGACAAGTACAACACATATCAACATTCCAAGCCACACACTACCATACTTATGTTCAGCTGGCGCAATTTTGAGCTTTGCTTTTCTTCTGTTTCTGTGGCTAATGCAGTCAAGTTCTTCTGTTTATCTTCTTGGTTACAATCATGGTCCTTTGTCTATCTCAACATCTGTTGGTTGCCTTTCACTCTTATCCTTTTGTTGTTCTTGTTGTTGTTGTTGTTGTTGTTGTGTGTTGGTGGATATGATCGATAGAGCTCTAGCTGTGCAACTAGATTGTAATATATTCTTATTGCACTAATGATGATGATGCTAGGACAGCTAGATAATCAAAAACGTTTTATCACACTTTCTTGTGATCATCGTATGTGAAGTGTAAAATTTCATTAGAAATTCATAAGGATATTTAGAAAAACTACTGCTAGAAGAGGAAGCATGCCCATTCATTTGATGGTTCGCAACACAATTGAGTCAGAGCATTGCAGTATTCATCTGGTAATTTTAGATCTTTACCGCTCTAGTTTTAAAGTATGCCGTGTTTCCCATATTACGGAGTATTATCCGATAGCAATGGTAGAAGTAGAACCGTAGTTTAGGGACTTTGGAACTGCAGTGTTGTTTACATCTGTCCTTGTTTCCACCATTCTGAGAATTAGAGAAATGCTTTTCTTTTTACCTTAGAATCATTCATTCATGCATCTGGTCATTTATGTTCCCCCAAATGCCCCTGAATGGCTTAACCGAATAAGCTCACTTGTGCCATGCCTATGAATATTCTCTATAAACAGTGTAGAACAATAAAATCTTGGATTAATGGGAGTGAGAGTTGTTTAGTTGCCTGAAGCAACTCATATTGCATTCGACTGAATGGATACATGCTAAAGTTATATCTGACTGCCAGATTTACATTACACCTACATATTTGTATACCCTCAGTTTACCTCACTTAAACAAACACCATATGATGTTCTCATCCTTGCATCTGCCTTGTTTTGGGTGTTTTTTCTAGGCGAGCAATGAACATGGCACTTAGACATAAGGAATGCAACAAGCTCGAACTTTATATGAGAAATTTATATTTTCATCGAGTCATAAAATATTGTTCTTTATAGTTTCTTTATTTTTTAATCATAATAATCTCCATGTGCTTTTGCCTTTTCAGTGTCATCTTCTGTGAGGCTGTTGCAATTTATGGTGTAATTGTGGCAATCATCCTCCAGACAAAGCTTGAAAGTGTGCCAACATCTCAAATGTATGATCCGGAGTCTCTTCGAGCTGGCTATGCAATCTTTGCATCTGGCCTTATCGTTGGCTTTGCTAATCTTGTTTGCGGGTAGGCACCAGGCTCTCCATCTTGTTTCCTCTGGTGAATTTATTCTGCAGTTCATGATTAAATTTCCTATTTGCAGGGTATGCGTGGGGATAATTGGAAGCAGCTGCGCACTGTCTGATGCTCAGAACTCATCACTCTTTGTAAAGATCTTGGTGATTGAGATCTTTGGCAGCGCTCTGGGACTGTTTGGAGTCATTGTGGGCATCATTATGTCATCTCAAGCGACATGGCCAGCAAAAGCTTGATTTTCACCATTAGTAGCTCTGTAAATTATTTGGATGGAATGTATCGGAATGTGCATGTGGTCTAACTGTCTTTTCCTGTTCTTTTTCTTCTGCATCTTTTTTGGCAAAACACGAAATCTGGCGCGCTTAGCGCTACCGATTGTAGAGTTGCTATTCCTACTACCGGAATCCATGTGTGTTGGATATCTTGTAGGTGCTATTGCCGTTGCAAGACACACATGGCAATTGGCATATTGAATAAATGCTTTGAACTGAATAAGATGAAAATTATTATTATTTTTGTCACCCTTCGATTAGTGCCAATTGCCAAGTAGTTATGGATTGAACTGATTTGAAGTTTTTGATTAAAGTTATATAAAAAACTATTTTCTCTGTTTCCAAATAGATTGTTTTTATTATGTATGTAGATATAGTGGGTATATATGTACATAGCTTTTGCTACGTAGTTAGATATATATGTTATGTCTAGATAAATAGTAATCGATATAAATTAAAAATGTCAAAATGTCTGATAATCTGGGACAAAGTATATTTTTATAGTAAACCTGGTTAGATACATAAATATTAATATTATCTATTTACTATAAGTTTAGTTAAAGTTAAGGTAGTTTGATTTGTATAAATTTAATAGTTGTATTTATTATGGATGGAGCGAGTACTCTACGTTTTAAACAATATTTGTAAATTGCAGGTCACTTAAATTTTGTTCTTAGTTAATATTTTTAAACATTGACCATATTTATCGAAATATAGGAACACATGCAACATCAAGTTAGTTTTATTAGACTTCGTTTAGATATTTGTTCTTAGTCAATACTTTGAAACTTTGACCGTACTTATTAAAAGAATTTTAGCAACATCTATAAGGTCAAGTTGGTATTATTAGATTCACTATGAAACACTTGATAGTGCATCTATTAATAGTGTGTTTGACAGGGATTCTAAAAACACTTCAGTTTTAGATTCCCTATGAAATATTTGTCTTCTAAATTAGAATCAATTTGTTAAATCGTTTAGCTAGCCCACTAGATTCTTAAAATTTGAACTAGAATAAATAGAAACAAGATTTTGGGTGTTTATTTGAACTAGCAAGAAACACAAATACAATACAAATGAATAAGGAACCACAGTTGCCATATATGAGAAAACGAGTATAGTGATTGAAGTGATCAACAAAAATGAGAGGAAGAAAATACTTTCTTATTTTAATATTTTATATATATATAGATTATAATATATTTTCTATATACTTTGGCATTGTAGATTTACTATAAAGTCTTGACAATAACTTTCTATTTGATATTTTAGATGTTTGCCTAAGAATAAAATCAAAACAATCTATATTT
The DNA here is from genome assembly GCA_022036555.1 of Microstegium vimineum. Classification (NCBI taxonomy): domain Eukaryota; kingdom Viridiplantae; phylum Streptophyta; class Magnoliopsida; order Poales; family Poaceae; genus Microstegium; species Microstegium vimineum. The sequence goes on from CM039138.1 coordinate 28,374,416, forward strand.
TGAAACCGATGGAGTAGCCTCTAGTTTGTTTTTTTAAAAAATAGAGTAGCCTCTAGTTTAAGCAACCTGTGACGTTGGATCGGTTTAACTTTTTATTTTATAGATAAAATCTGATAATGAAATGTTTATGTTGGAAAATAAAAATCGCCGGCAAAACTACGTTTTTGCATCTGTTCTGTTATATCTAAGTTTATAATTCTGGCTGTACAACTTTTTTTTTGTAAATTTTGGAATAATCTACTTTTTATGTTTTTAACTTTTTATAAACAGTTGTAAGAGTAAATTCAGCATATACCTCTTTCATATTTTCAGCGCCTTTCAGTACACGATCGGGCTAGGACAAGTGGACAATTGCCCGAGGGTTGCTAGCTGCCGATCCTGGTGGCCGCTAACACCCCACCGATACCCCTCCCATGCCCTTAGTAAATTAATTTAGTCCTGGATTGTTTTACTTATTTGGGCTCAATTCAACTGTTTTGTTAGGCCCCACAGTAGATAATTAGCATCCATGCACTACGGGCTACGCATGCATTACAGGCTAAAATTGTTGACATCGGCACCAATTCAATGTTTTTTTAAGTAAAAAAAGTTATACCTCCTAAAACCAAGTATCCAAATTAAAACTCGATTGCACCATCGTCTTCCTTGCATTTAATTCTTCAAAACTAGACCTCACATGAATATATTTCGATAATTTTTTAATAAACATCTATCTCATGATAAATCTGTATTTAAAGATAATCGTCAAACATCGCATTAAAAATACACGAACATCACAGAAAAACAGTAAATGACATCATATGTATACTACACGAACATCATATGTATCATAAAGTATAAAAATTAAAATTAGTGAAGTAATTTAATATAGTCAAATAAAAATATGAAGTAATGATACCAACATCACAGATATATCATAGAACACCACTTTAACACTACACAAACATTGTTAAATATATCATAGAACATCCTATGTATTATGTGAACATCACAAATAACATGAAAATATATCTTCGTAAAAACCACATGATATGAAAAACAAACAAGTACAAAGAGAGAGACAAAGAGAAAAAATACATATATTAAATTAAATCATGAAAGAAAATAATGAAATAAAAATAATAACTAAATTTTAGTAAGTTGAAGAAATAAAATATACTATAATACAAAAACACGTTTTTTATAATATAACATGTATATGACATGGACATAACATTAACACTACACGAACATAAAAGGTAGCCTCAAACATCATATATATACTATTGATATCTCATATATAATAAAATGTAAAAATAAAAATTTAAAAATAAAATCAGTGAATTAATTAATTACAGTCTAAAAGAAGAAGAAAAATGCTATCGAACATCACAAAATACATCGTGGAACATCACATAAACACTACACGAACATCATTAAATATAGTAAAAAAATATCATATGTATACTACATGAACAACACTAATATTATGAAAATATAAAATAAAATAATAAATTAATGAAGTGCTTAATTAGAGTTAAATAAAAAATAACACCGAACATCATAAAATATATTCTGGTATGCATATTGAACATCTAACATACATAATTGAATACTACATTACTATTAACAGACATAAAAAATACATGATTAAACATTAAGAAGAATAAAGCAATATATAAAACAATATAGACAAAAGAAAAAAGGAAATGGAAAAGAAAAAAGAAAACAAAAAATAGAAATATAAAAAAACATAATAATAAAATAAATAAAAATATAAATAAAACAACATAGAGAAAAGGAAAAGAGAAAATGAAAAGAAGAAAGGAAAACGAAAAAGAAACAAAAAAAAAGAAAAAGAAAAAAAAAATAAACTACCTAACCGCCTACTTACTGACTACAGGCTACAATGGAACAAAATCACGACGTCGGGCGTCAGCGCGCAGACCTGTTCTCCGCTGTGCTGCTGCTGGGCCATGTTCCCGTGAACTGGGCCGGCGCATGTTCCCGTGGACCGCAAGCGCGAGGGTGGGAGGGGGGTCGGACAGCTACTGCTGTCCGACTGCTCGGCGCTCCCTCGTCTGTTCGTCTCCAACCCCGAAAAAAAGGAGGGAAACACAAGAGACGCTTCCGCCTCGCCTCGTCTCGTCTCGCCTCAAACAAGCCCCTAATCTCGGCGGCTCCGTCACTACCGTCAGTCCGCCTCACCAACCCGTCGTCACATCCTCCTAATCTGCCCGGAGCGCTGGCCATCCCCTCCGGCGAATCTATCTGTGAGTTCTCATCTTTACCTCCCCATTGGGTTCCCTACTTCCGTCCGCGCCGACACCTGTTCATGGAAAAGGTGGCAACAAACCCCCCCACGGCCCAACCGACGCTTACTCCGAATTCTCTCAGTTTTTCTTCTTTCTTTAAAGCGATGCAAAGCCTTCAAATTAGCAAGCTAGATTTCAACCAAATGATTATTTGTTGAGTTTGTCCAGAGTATAGGATTAGGGTTTTATAAGGGTTTTCTACGGCATTTAAATGATCAATCGAAGTTAGGGTTTTTAAAAAGAGATCTCTACGGCATTAAAATGCAGTTATACATCAGATGAAAATATTTAAGCTTGGGATGAATTATGTTATTTCTTATTCTGATAACATGTGACTGTAATTTGAATAACCTACAATCAACAAATATGGGATGAATGTTTTTAAAAGAGGTCATTACCAGAGTCAATAATGAATTAAAAAAATGTCCTACTATATTGTTGAGGCCATCAAGGGCTATGATGTTGGATGCTTTGTTTCTCCTATACCAACCATTTTGTATCGATGATTTTGGCAAGGAACATTATTAGTGGGTTCTTTATTGCTAAATAAACAATATCACTAGCGTTTTCCTTCATTTTTTTAAAGACTGTTTCACTACATTTATTCTTGCTGCAAATCTTTATTTCTCTATGTTGAACTATTAATGTTAAAAAATTGTCAGGTGGCCCATTTTTATATCACTTAAAAAATATCTTATGCTTATGATATAATTTTTGCCCATTTTGCTCTTTCTACACCCCTAATTTTGTAACGTTTGCTGACCTTCCATTGGAGTGGAGGTTAACCCCCTTCTCTTGTTTTATGTGAGTTGCATTTCTTTTTCTTTGGGGCACAATTTCTCCTATCTGGTGGGTGTCTAGTTTTTTTTAGTTCCCCTCAGTAGTCGCTGTGGTCATCTTCAGTCAACCATTTCGTATTATGGTTAGCAGCTATAGCCCCCCATACGGCCAAAAAAGGTCCCCCCATGTCTGAAACCCTAGCCTAGCTCCCTAGAATCCACCGCCTCGCTGATTTTGCTTCGTTGGTTTTGTGTAATGCTGGCTCTGCCTTTCTCTTGTTGAGAATTTGGTACTGTGGTTCACACTAGTGTTAATAAGTTAGTGTCCATTTTGCTTTTAATAATGATTCTATGTGCATGGGAGCTGTTTCTAGTTGCCAATTATCTATTCACAAGCAGTAATAGAAGTACTCACATGGTGCATTTACAAGCAACATGTCTGCCTCTTGGCATACCTTTCATTTGACCTGTAAATTATTTCTCGAATGTGCAATTGATTCATGAAATTCAGAGAGTTGGGATTACTTGTGCGGATGGATCCTCATCCTAAGGGATTTTACAAAATAATCTTGAGTGCAAATGCCATGGATGACGAAAGCAAATGGCTAGGATAAAGCTTTATGCAGTTTGTTTTTAAGTACTGATGTATGAGGTTCTACACGAAAAGTGCAACTAGCATGAATCTCTTGTTTCTATAGACACTTATATTATATTCTCTTGCTGTATTGATAAATGTTCAGAGGCATATGCTATTGAGTTGTGATTTTTGTGTTATTGCTCCTTCTCTAGTACTCCGTCCATTCCAAGTTATAAGACGGTTTGGCTTTTCTAGATACATTACTTTTATTATGTATCTAGACAACGTCTTATAACTTGGAATGGGCGGAGTACTATTCTTCTATGGCAATGACTCAATGAGCATTCAGCATTCATGGAACCTTTAAAGTTTCTTTCATATTAGTAGTGCTTATGTAATTCATGTCAGAGAGAATGTATCATAGGGATTTGTCATTTGTCCAAAAGTAAATAAAACACGGATCAGGAGTTCTCTTTCAGCATGACTGGTATGATAAATGATCCTTCCAAGCTACTTTTTATATTTCAATTCTGTAGTGATTTAATTATAAAGGGCAGGGGTACCTACACTTACGCTATATGTTCATGAAGTAATCAACATTGGCTTGTACTGATCTGTTGTTAGATAAAGATGCATATTTAGGAACTTAGATGAGTATGGAAATGAGGTAGGTTCAAGTGCAACATGTTGCAAAAAAACAACTTATTGCTTGAGGGGTTCTCTCTACATTAGCTTTTGCAACCCTTCATGCAAGTGAAATACACAAACTTCTAAATTGTGGATGTCAGTTAATAGCAGATCAGCATATTGTATATTGGGTTATGTGATCCCATCTTGGCAACCGAAGCGTCTTAATTTTTTTTTAACTATTTATGCAGCATATTCTTTTGATACCAAACCTTAAGCATCAAAAGTATATACATTTTAACTTTTATTAAGTTTTGGCTTCTTTACAGCCACATTTTTATTTCAAGGACAGATTTTGTTTTCTACTAATGGGAATTTACTAGTTAAAAACTACACACAAACTCACAAATTCTTTTCACTTTCAATCAATTGTACAACTGAAGCAACTGGCCTTTAAAGTTTTAGAAGCATAGCGTAAGATCTACTATGTAGCATAGTAAATGATAAAACTAAGGTGCCCCCCTACAAAAATTATGTATTATTTTTTTGATTGTATTTAACTGTACTCAAGCATACCCAAATAGGAGCATAATGGTTGTGTGAGACTGATGTATTGGTGAAGTTTTCTGCCATATTTTTCAATAAACTGGGCCATTTACTGCTGTTCCAAGCTGATTTACTCGATATGCCATATTGACATGTCCTACATACTGTCCAATACAACTGATATTTATTACTCCGTTCGTTTGAACTCATAAGATGTTTTGGCTTTTCTAGGTACATTTTTTTACTATGTATGTATCTAGACATAATAGCAAAATCTATATATCTAGAAAAGCCAAAACGTCTTATAATTTGGAATGGAGGGAGTAGCTTGATCTACCAACTATTGGTGGAAACATGGAACATTCTATTTTCATGGTGCCTGCCACTGTTAAAGATCTATGGAAAAAGGGACCTCTTGCAATGAAGAGCTTACGTTTTTACCCCTTTGTATCGTGGACATAGATAGTACTCCCTCCATTTCAGAAAGGTTAAGTCAAATCTTTCTATCTTTGACCAACAATTTCTAGAAATTCGTATAATTTAATGTCATAAACTCATTTATTTAGATTTACCATGAGAAACACTTTCATATAATATCTAATTTGCATGTTAAACTATATATGAATTTGCAAGAGTTGATGGCCAAAGATAGAAATGTTTGACTGAAGACAAAACTAGAATTACAACCTTTCTTTTTGAAATAGGGACTAGATCTTGCCACTAGGACTAGTAAGACAACTGTTAAAACTTGCTAGGTCAACTATGAAAGGGAAACAATCAAATTAAAATTTTGTAACAATTGAAAACATGTTAGATGACATAATATCATTGGCGAAAAGACTGATTGTTCTTGTTTTCTACAGTTCGGTATCGGTTTTTTTTTCGTGGACTTTGTCTCCTTTGTGTATTCTCTTAGCTCTTGATGTAGTGATAAGCTACCCTCTTGCATGCCCAAGAAAAATAATCATTGGCTCCACAAACTAGTTTAATGCTTTGCTTAAGGTGCTGGTTTTGCTTCATCTATCTTGTAGTTTAATGTCCTTGGTTTCTAATTGTAGGCTTATGATAAGCTATGAGTGTGCCAACACCTACCAGCGCCAGAATGGATGAGAATAGTGAGAAAATCCAATTCTCATGGGGGAAGTGTATAGCTAAAGGTGTTAAAACAGGTTCACTACACTATCGGTCCTTCACATTTGACAATGTGAAGTATTCGTTGTATGACTGTGTCTATCTGTTTAAGCATGGTGACCCTGAACCATACATTGGGAAAATTATTAAGATTTGGGAGCAAAATCAGGTTAAGAAAGTAAAAATTCTTTGGTTTTTCCTCCCTGAGGAGATTCAGAAATATTTAAGAGGCCCTGTGATGGAAAAGGAGATTTTTCTTGCTTCTGGTGATGGTAGTGGGCTTGCGGATATCAATCCGCTGGTATGTTTCTCATAACGTTATTCCTATGTTGTGCCTTGTTTTTTTTTTGTCGTCATCCGTAACTTCTTATCCTGACATCATGCCCATAGTCTTGTGCATTTTGAGTCCATAAATATTTTATCAATATTAATCAGGGGTGCTTGCTTATTGTTGGTTATGCTTGCTTCTAGTTGGTTTGGAGTTGATGGATCAAAATTATCTTTCTTTTTAAATTTCTCTCACTTCTTGTAGGGGTGAGAGCTATAATTCAAACAAGTGCACGATCTTGATCTGCTTTAGTGCTATGGTGGTATTGTTGTTAATTCTCTGTTCCATTATCACTAATAAGTGCTTGCATTCTTTATTCCTCTTTTAGTTGCACTGAATATTCTTTGAGTTACATGGAATTCTGAAATGTGTTTGTTGATGTGTAACATACCAAATGTGTCTCGATTAGTACTCCCTTTTTTTTATCGAACACGCTGGAGAGCTGCGTATCTTTATATTAAGAAGAAAAAAGGGCGAGAGCCCGTAAAACACCAAAACACACCCATCCTCGCAAGCTTTTGAGCTTAAAGGATAAACACACGCGCCAAAAAAAGAGAGAGGGGGAAATCAGCATCTCTACCACAAAGTAACCTACTGAGCTTTTGCAAGATTCCAGTAGCACTGCTCCTCACTCGCAATCAGCAAGGCTCCAGCCATGCTAGGAGGAAAGCCATAAAAAACACTCAATCCTGAAATATAAGCGTATTTCATACGGGAAAAGTCAAAACTTTACAAACTGTGACCAACAATTAGTCAAATTATATACAAATTTAGGACATAAAACTTGTGTCAATAGATTTATATCCTAGGAGCTTCTGAGATGATTTTGATTCTTCAGCAAATAAAAATATACCGACCCGTGTTCGAAGCCTGGCACCTTATTTCAAAAACACAGGGGGAGTCTTCCGCTAAGGTCTAGTTTGTAAGAAAAAAATCAGGGTCAAATTCTGTTTTGTTTGACTTTTCTCTGATCAAAATACATTTATCATTTTGGGGAGAGTAAATTTTGGTCTGGTTGGCAGCGAACTGTCAAAACCAAATATGAATTATCCTGTGTCTTTTAATTGGTTATTCATTCAAATTTACGTAGTACATATAGAAAGAATGGCGTGAATAGGAAATGTTCTTTTTTTGACAGATTCATAAATTAGAATTGTAATTCAGTGGTAAAAATGTTTGAATCTCAGCGTGCAAGAAATCTGCCAACAATTTGAATCATTTCTAGTCAGAGGTCAACAGTTAACTTTCATTGAGTATTGCATGTCATTGAGTGCCAATTATCAACTACAGATGTGCATGGTTGAACACTTCATGCTCTCATGTAACAGAGTCGTAAATGTTAAATCTGTCATGTTTCCAATTTTGGATTTATCTACTAAAAGATTTCAATGGTCATGTGTTTCTTAATTAGGAAGCTATTGCTGGAAAATGCACTGTTATATGCATTTCAAAAGACGAGAGGAATCGCCAACCTTCCCCTCAGGAACAGACAATGGCTGATTATATCTTCTATAGGTGCTTTGATGTTAAAAATTGCACACTTTCTGATGAGTTGCCTGATAAAATCATAGGGCTGGAAGGTCAGCAGAGATCTAGACTTGTATACCTTACAAATTTGTCTGGTAATGTTTTCAATTGAAGTGTCTAATTATAGTCCTTGTGGTGCAGTTAATGTTCTGCTGAATCCAAAAGATGAGCAAGTCGTGTGCAGTGCTAGTGCAGCAAATGTTCTGCTGAATCCAAATGTGGATGAGGTTTTGGCCGCCACATTCACTGTTCCCTGTTCAACCGCTCAAGAGGATGATGAAAGTCCAGCTACTGCAGTTCCCCTTTCTCAGGCATCAGTGAAGGAGGTGGATGAAAATCCGCCTGCTGCTATTACCCTTTCAAAGTCTGTGGTCAAGAAAGAGGATAAGAAATCAATAGATGCCATTCCCCTTTCTCATTCAGCAGTCAAGGATGAAAAACCAGTTGTTTCGGCTCCCCATCCACAGTTATCAGTTATGGTCAACATTCCGAAACATGTAGAGTCACAGAAAGCTCATGCTGGGGAGAGGCCACCAAAAAGACTGAAATTATCCCATGAAGCTACAGTGCAGCACACGGTCCCATCTATTACTGACAAAAGTTCTTTGTCGCTACCATCAAGACAAACTGTAAATTCTTTGAACTGACTATTCCTTTATACAGCATGTTACTCCTGCTATTGTTTTCTTAGCTGTTTCTGGAGTACAAACATGCTCCCTTTTTCTTTAACATTACAATCTTACAAGATTGTTAAGAAACATTACTGCATCTTTGTAAATTGTTTCATACCAAGTTTTGTACATGCTTACACTTTCCAGACCCATGTCTCAATTCATTGGTCACTGAATTTAATGATAGGTGGAATGAGGAGAAAAATGTACCAATGCCATTGTGAGCACAAATTTGGTAGGGTATATGGTCATATATGAGAGGTGGATTGAGGAGACCAATGTCCTCAATTGTGAGCACTAGTTTAGTAGGACATATGGTCATATTGTGCTCCTTCCATTGATCTGTTATTTGCCAACGGTCATAATCTTTATGAACTTTTAACTGTCAAATCAATTAGAGCTTTTTTTCTAACAACGCAGGCATTTCATTAAGAAGAGAAATGGAGCTACAAAGAAGAGGTCAAGGACCAATCCTGAACCCCCCACCAGAATGTTACAAAGGAATGGTCGAGCGACCAATCCCAAAACAAAATCCCCACAGCACACAACCCAACTCAGCTCAACACAAGAGAAGAGGATAGCAATCTGCTGAGGCCTCGTGCTCCAGCAGAGCAGCAGAGACCACATTCCTCTCTCACATTCTGTAGCACCAACTGAATACAAGGGCTACCTCCCTCAAAGACACAATGATTCTTATGTTTCCAAATCTCCCAGGCACCTAGAATGATCAAGCTGTTCGGACCCTTTTTTGTGTCTTTTGGCAAACCTTTAATGGCCTTGCATCACCAGCCAGAGAAACTGTTAACAGATGGTTGGGGCGCCAAGGAACCAAAGCCAAGCTTGTGGAGAATGACTGCCCAGACCTGTCTAGAAAAAACACAAGCCACCAGCAATATTCCTCCTGTCTACGGATCATTTATCTTTTTTTTTGTGCTTTTGCTATACTTTGAATTTTTGCCAATTACTACTCCCTCCGTCCTAATATATAAGGCGTAACCACTTTTTATTCTTGTCCCATAATATAAGGCATCCTCTCTCTAGAGGCACATACATCGATGTAGTATTGTGAGAGAGAATTAAATGTGTTCTTGGTCTTTGAACCAGAGGTGGTTACACCTTATATACTAGAACGGAGGGAGTATTGTTTAGTGTTTCTTACTGATTTTCACCATATTTTCTTTTTTTTAATGCTAATACATTTTTCTGTTATTTAACAGGGCCAAAACACTTGGTTTAAATTTGTGAGTGATCTTTCTGCACTACATATGCTATGATTGTGCCAAAGAATGCCATATCTATGCTTGATTATCCATTATTAACCAGAATTACCATAAACTTATTACTATGTATTTGGCCTTAAATTTTATGTGATGATCTTTTTAACAAATATTTCAGTCATGGGATCAGAGACTAAAGAGGGCTGATGAGCAGGGGACACTTGTATATATTCAAAATCTTGATATTCAGTTTGGAGGTGCTGACGTAGAGGTAGCATCATGTCTATTTGGTTGCCATAGGCCCAAGCTTCTTCTCTATTATATTCCTGGCCTTGTTTTTTTTTTCCCCAATTATGTGAATATCTTCTGCTGTCTGTTTAGTTGCAATTCTATTTCTTCCCACTGGTCTCCTACAGTTTTTTCTTTCCAATAGTACATTCATTCTTTTCAATCTCAGTTTTGAAGTGTTTGTTTTAGGCTTTGTTAGTACTACTATTTAGTTCATTTTATTTACTCCTACACCCCCTTCAACATTTTTTCATGACAATAATGTTTGCAGGAGCTGGTTCGTGAAGCACTACAGCTAAGTTGCACTGCCAAGCCCATTAACCACCCCACCTGTGATGATCCAAACAATGGTGAGTGAACAGAAACACTGCCGGTGATGGTGTGCGCTGGGGGGGGGGGGGGGGGGGGGAGGTTGACATAGAAAAGGGGAAAGGGTGATGGACCGTTGGATCTGCATCAAAGGTTATTAAATTGGCTAGTCATCGTGGTACCTACCAGGACGACTAGTTGACCTGGTTGGTCTAGTCATCTATATAGTCGTCCTGTATATACCAGAACATATATTTAGGGTATATAACCACATGCTATATACTTATATAGTAGAAATCGAGCATCAAACTATATTTTTGGTTAGTTCGAGTGTCCAACTCCATATTATTGTGCTGCTATAGCTTTTTCTATAAGGGATGCAACATCTGGAGAAGCTGAGGATGTTGAACCAGCAGCAGCTGGTGCAACTGATGAGCTCATCTTCGTGCTCCCATGGACCTGCAGATGGGGAAGAGAATTAGAGTGCTTCCTTGTGTCCCGCGCACCCGCAACCTTCCCTTGACCCTGCTGCCCTACGTCAGGAGGGAGGAGGAAGCAGCAGGGAAGATGCACAGACAGGCAGCTGGGAGCCGGAAGGGAGGAGGGGAAGAGATGCAGCTGTTGCACGCTCATAGCAACTTTGCAGCCGACGGCTGAAGGTTTCACAGGGTGAGGAGGTGAGGGAAAGAGTGGGGGAGATATAGGAGAGAAACCCTAATGGGCTTGGCCCAAACAGAGTTAGCCAGTAAGCTGAAGCAGTTTTCTACCTATTTGATGTCTAGTCAGTTAGGGTACCTAGTCGAACAATTAATCGCGACAAGTTGATAATTAGTTGGATGACCATGTTTCTGATGGCTCTGATCGAGTCGGAGTGCCTAACCGAGTGCTGGATATCGATCGGGACGATGAATCGCTTTGAATTGTGATTAATCGGGCGATCTTCATCCTACCTCCTAAAGTTGGACTGATATTTGGCCTGTTAACCTGTCGATAGATGTATAGACTTTTCCTTAATTAAATATATGTTCCATAAACGGTCATCTTTGTCCATTTAGTGGTGGACTGATATTTTTCTTCTTGGTTCTTACAATTTAACTACAGGTGGTTTCTTATGTGTAGGAAAAGCATATGCTATATTCAGGACTAAAAATGATGCTGATGTGGCTATTTTAAAAATCAATTCAGGTTTGGTTGTTGGTGGAAGGTATGTGTTTATACTTGTATGTAATTAACTCTGTTTAGTGCCAATGTGTCTTATTCTGTATTGAATTTTGCTTCAAGTGGGGTTTATATGCTTTGTGTCAACTGTTGAAATCTCGTGGCAGATCTACTGCCAAAAAATATGAATCAAAGAGTCTTCTGAGGGGATGCTCTGACTCACTGGCTACTTAATAAAGTTTGTCTAGCATGATTTTCTTGGTTAGCAACTGTTAATTCTTGCCTATATTTTATGGCTTGCAGACCTCTTTACTGCAGCAAAGGTTTACTCAAGGTTCCAAAATCTTCAGGAACTCTTGTTGGGCACTTGAGCTTACATAATATTAAAATTGGTAGAAGACAGCGAGAAGAGCAGGTGGGTGTTTTATAATAAACTCTGGGATGGTTTCCTTTTTGGTTCCTTTGCTTGATATTTGATGCAACTGTCTGTTCTGCAGGGTAAGGCTGTGTCAACGTCACATTGCTCTCAGCCCAATACGGTAGAGTATGAGATGGCCTTGGAGTGGATGATTCTAAAAGAAGCACACACGAGAAAATTCGGATTACTTCACAAGGTAGGCCTGATTCTGTTGAAGATTTATACGAATGCCGTTGTCTTGTGTCTCACATGCAGACCTTAATTTCTGCATCTTGAGTCGGTTTGTAGATGCATAGAGATCAGAGGAAAGGGTTTGCAAGTATGGGCAGCAACAGCAAGAGCGCAAGGATAGAGAAGTAGCAGGCTGGCTGGTTCTTGTGCCATATCAGATGGAGACCTTCGTAATTATCACTTCTGAAGATGATTGGCAGGTTTCGTACGTGGAAGACGGTTGTGCACAGAGGGTTTTCTTTTTTGGGTTGCAGTTGAACTCATTTCTGCACCATACGTTCACGGCCGTATTTCTCCTTAGGAACGGAAAGGAGCAAAAATCGCAGGACAGTTTTAGAAAATTAGATTAGCCTAGGCAGCAGCAGTTGCAGCTAGTTCGATGACCTTAGGTTATTTAAGGCTAACAATGTAGCTATTAGCTAGTGCATGCCGGTCTACCAATGGTCTCTTTTTTTGTGTGTGCGTGAAAATTATTTGCATAAGAACAGCTCCAAGAAAGAGATTATGTAAAATAGGTTCTAAAATCAATGATTTGTGCACCGGCGAACAACACAACTTCCTCCGTGAAGGCGCTTGGGTCTTGGTTTTCGTAAACAGTCAAATGATCGACTTTTCGTAAACAGTCAAATGACTTCCCTTTACACTAACCTCGCTCCTTGATCCGCACGCAGCTCCTTGTCACCATCACAACTGACATTCCCCGTGGGCTCCTTCCTTGTATCACTCGAGTCTGGTGTAACTCTGCAGACACGGTAGGCAAGTTGGTCGCTTGTCTCAACTCAAGGCCACCAGAGCTAATGCCAAGGTATGGTCAAGCGCCCCCCTGGCAGCTCTCAAGAAAAACTGCCTTTTCGTAAGAGCTCATGCACTTTTCTAAGACCTTGTCTGGACGTTATTAGGCCCTTAGCCTATTAAAAACCCATCAAAATGGCAATACATAGCCTGATTTGACACCATGAAATTTGATTTTTCCCATCAAGATCATTGCAAGGATTCGTGGGGATGGGTATAAGGAGTTATCCTTCAAGGATAAATTCTCCATTGACATCTATAGCTTCTAACCTTTTAGTTTATTTCAAAGAATCACTATATAAAATACTATTGGACACAATTCCACTTGGATTACCTACTATTTGGCACAATTGTTCTTGGATTTACCTAAAAGTTGCTTTAGGAGCTACCAAACTGCCCTTACATTGGCACCGGTCTATGAAGCTGCTCATTTTCTCCACGTGGTTGTTGGTCACATTCATCGAACTGCTATACTAGGGATGTAATTATAGAAATTATCAAAACCAAGTCGAATCAAACCAATAGGACAAAAACTATATATTTTGTGAGCAAATAAAAGTCTACATTAATTTAAACAATACATGCTAGAAACAATAAAGCTTTAGGTCCGTAATTCACTAGGATCCATCGATAATATGTACAAACACTATGTCACATGTTTTACTTGTAATAATGAAAAACTCATGAATTAGGTCAAGCTTCACAAACATATTTAGGCTCCGTTTGCTTTTTTAGTTCAGCTTCACGTTACCGATAAAGCCGAAGCTATTTCAGTGACCTATTTAGCAGAACAACTCATCGAGTGACAAAAAAGAATAAAATTACCTAATGCCCTTCTCTACCTGGTGGCCCCCATCTCCAACGATCCGCGTGAGTGCTCGAACGATTGTGGCCCTGTCTCAAAGCCATGCTCCTGCTTCTACCGTCGTCACCCTATTCCCCGACGCCCCAATATAATGGTCCGATACCCAAGCCCCGACGCTGAACCATGGCGGTAGCGCTTGCTGTCGAGCAAGACGTACACACCCTATGGTTTTGTTTGAATGCGCATGTATCTCCTTTAAACCATATAGGTTGAAGTGTATTTGAACTAATATCCACTTCAACCCATTTTAGACCTTGTTTGGATGCACATGCATCTCTCTTAAACCATATGTATTGGAGTGTATTTGACCTAATATCCACTCCAAACCATTTGGTTTGAGGGACATACATGGACATCCAAATGAGGTCTCAATCTATGCAGTTTGAGGTAGATATATGCATATTCAAACAAGATCTACAATGACGGTCGTATCCCCATGTGACGTTTGTGACCCATGGCGAAGCCATGTACCGACGGCCATGCCTCAATAATCTACGCTGGAGTTTCCTAATTGCAAGGTCGGATTATGTTCAATAAAAATAGATGTTGTAGTTTATTATTATTTGTATAAGAATTATACAACAAATTATGCGTTCTGTTATGACGCACGAATATTTTTGCTGCTACAGTACTAGTTTCTTCAATGATTGGATCGCTTGGATTCGGGAAATACCAACACCATTTTTCTACCTAAAAGCTTATAAAAAAAGTAGAATGTAAACTCAAAAGAGCCGCCGGCCTCGGCAGGTTCCCAGCCCGGCCACGTCGTTCCCCTACTTCCGACCGTCGGATCGCGTCCGTGGACGGCTAGGATCACTCCCGCGCCGCCGAAGATTTTGCATAAAAGCCCTCCAACGTTAGCTCTGCATTGTTAGAGTTGTTGCGCACCATCAACACCGTGCTGACCGACAACCTATGTATGCTTCATGATATTATCTCCATTCAGCCGGCGCACTCCACATCGAAGATCGGAGGCCTCTTTGCTACACTAGCCAGACTGCACACAAAATTAGTATCTCTTCTTGGCAATCCACCACAGGGCAAAGCCATGGTGCATCGCCAGACCAAAAAAAGGAAACAAACAAGTTAGGTTCTACTAGATATGAAGCAATGATTGTTTTTCTATCACATGGCACTCATTATTGTCCTGTATCCTTTGTCTCCCTTCACTTATGTAAAACTATGTAACCATGGTTTGGATCACAATGTGCTGAATCTGTGATATTCAGGAACACCTGTGCTAGATGACCGACCCAGAAAACAAAAGTATTATCTATGTATATGTGTTATGTCTGATATCTTAGCTTACCGGCTATTTAAATCTCATTAGACATTTGGGTTCTTAATATGTGGTAATGATTTAGCTATTTTGTTACCAATTTTGATCACTGTGGTTTTCGAAATGATCTCATCGACTGTTGCCTTCAGATTTGTGATACTGATTTAGCTATTTTGTCTTTATATTTGTGGTACCTGTCTGCGCGCTAATCACTAGTAAAGAATAGACACGATCTAGTTGCAAGTGCACGCAACGCAACTAGCACATCTTTGTCTCTTTGCAGCCTGCCTCTCCACCGTGGCTGAAAAATGGGCCCCACACGACAGCGAGAGGAACCGGGAACAGCCAAACGGCACAGGAGCCGGGAGCAGGGTTTTTGGCTGTGAGACCCGCGGACGGACGGCGGACCCAAGAAGTCCCCAACCAACCGCACCAGGACCAGAGTGGAAGGTCAGCCAAACGCCACCGCCGCCACCGTGCTCGCGCCGCACGCAACTCTCAACTCTCTAACGACTCCGGCGAGAGAGACGCAAACCAAGGAGAGAGGAGGGAGCGGGAAGATGGGCGCGGGGGACGGCGAGGTCGCTGCGAGCAAAGAGAAGGGCAGCGGCGGCGTCGAGCGGACGTCGCTGGACGGCGTGCGGGATAAGAACGTGATGCAGCTCAAGAAGCTCAATACGGCGCTCTTCCCTGTCCGCTACAACGAAAAATACTACCAGGACGTCATCGCCTCCAAGGATTTCTCCAAACTAGGTGCGCCATCCACTCCTCTCTCTCTCGGTCTCCTCCTCATCTGTTCCCTGCTCTACGCCATGATTGTATCCCTTGTCATTGGATCTAGTGATCTACGACTGGGGTCCAAAAGGACGAGCTGTTGCGGCGAGATTGATAAAGACGCCGTTAGGATTCAGACGAATGTGATGTGATTCATTCGTTTGGTTAGGCCCGATCTTGGACGGTCAGGGCAGCTGTGTTGTTTAGGCTGGGAAATGAAATGTGATTGCCCCCAGGTCGTCCGGATGCATTTGGGGGCAGATACTGAATCATCTATTGGGTCAGCTGATTATGTGTGAAATTGGTTGCTGCCCCTCTTGATCAGTGTGACGCCGACAGCTGAACTGTTTGTTTCCCTGCATTTGTCTGCAGCTTACTACAGCGATATTTGTGTTGGCGCGATAGCTTGTCGCCTGGAGAAGAAGGAAGGAGGGGCCGTCCGAGTTTACATCATGACCTTGGGTGTACTGGCACCGTATCGGGGTCTTGGTATTGGTGAGTTTCCCCCCTTCTGATTCGCTTTTGCAGTTATTTGAAGAGACCGACCAACCTATTTGCCATGATGTTTGGAATGCCTCGGAAGTCAGATATGTGTGCATCATCATCAGTTTTAATAGATGTGCGGAGATTACATCTTGAGTCTGCACACATCTATTCCTGATAATTGATATCATCAAACTAATATCAATTGTATGATGCTCCATTCTCATTTTATTTACAAATTACAGCCTAATTTCAACTGTATTAACAATGCTGAGATGCTCTAACACTATCTTCTTTACAAATTACAACCTAACTTCAACTGTATGTGCTTACCAACCAACTTCACAGACAGTGGTGATGTGTTGCAGGTCATCGTATAAGCTGTTTAGTTGGCACTATTTTTTGTTAAGTGATACCTTCTACAAGACTGGAAATTGAACTGCTATTTATTTGCTAGAGCTGTTCCAAAATGCTGATGCAATTTGTGTTAGTTACTAGCAGTGTCTTCTAAGCTTGCTTGCATTTAGCTACTGTTTTTTTTAAAATAAATAAATAAATTGCATTTAGCAACTAGTCTTTCATCTCCTAGTAGAGTTGGTGCATATTGCTGCTTTTTTTTTTTAACGAGAGTATTACCTCAGCTTTTAAGAAAGAAAATTGCTGCTACTTTTTTGAAGTGTCAATGTTTAAGCAATAATCTGCAAGTGTCACTAAAGAGAAGTATTATTAGTGTGCTTATTCTTTGGGAGCTTGTTTGTTAGCACAACTGAAGCCGCATGCTAGATAATCAGTGTTACTACTTGTAGACTTTCCATATCAAGGTAAAGGTAACATACATTTTAACTTCACAAGGAAGGTTAAATAATCATTATGCAATAACTGTGTAGCATGATAACTTTTTGTATTTTGATAGTAATCATGTACTTTCTTTTTAAGCTCTGATTCTGGACCCCATAAGGTTAGCCTTTACATCTAGTCTCTTTACCTAAACATAGTCACTTTTACTCACTTGATTGTTCTAGAGTCTACTAAATACAAGCTACGCCACTGGTGACCCTGCTATTTATTTTCTTGCTGTGAGTTTCATAGATCCCAGATGGACTTTTAGGAGCTATGATCAAATCTAACACTACATGTAGACCTAGTGCGGCAATTTCTGCTGTTTACACTTGAGTCCATTGTAGAAGCTAAAAAGTCCAACGTGATGGTTTCTTAGAAATCCTTCATGTGCACAAGAAAACATCAGGAAATCTTTTGAAACTGGTATTCCTTAGCAACTTCTGTTACCTACCTGTACTGTTACTTGCTCCTGAAGATGGATGGTAGTTGAAAAAGAATGTCTATTGTGTTTTTTTTGTAGGGTTGACTTCCCATGGCTGAGCTAAAAATCACAAAAAAAAAAAACACCACTCTGAATTATTTTGCACTATGCGCATACAATTGTACTACATAATAAGATCTGTGCCATTTCATGTTGACAGGTACAAAGCTGCTGAATCATGTGTTCGATCTCTCAGCAAAGCAAAACATCTCCGAGATATACTTGCATGTTCAGACCAACAACGATGATGCAATTGCTTTCTACAAGAAGTTTGGGTTCGAAATAACACAGACGATACATAACTACTACATGAACATAACGCCACCGGATTGCTATGTTCTTACGAAGTTTATTGGCCAGGCTGCTACAAAGAAGTGAGCAGCTGCCCGCCCCACCTTTGGGGAGACCACTGCCACCTGAGTTGGGATCCGGTCACAGTTTGTGCTGTGCTTTCATTCTTGTGATCTCGAAGACATCTGAGTAGCCTTTGCTACAGCACTGAGACATCATTTACATTGCGACTCATCTTGCTCCAGGGCATGGATTGGTGCCTGAACAGTTTCTTGATTTGCTGCTTTCGTGGGAGAGCTATGATCTTATAGGTCTCTGTATGCCCATTCGGGCTTGTATTTTGATGAATCACGATGTCAGGATGTTCTGCATGCTCATTTTGGCTGAGCTGTGACGATTCAGTTCATGCTCAGCCAACATTCTTTTGCATAGACATGCTTAGATAATCATGATCTTGAAATAATGCAATCAGATTAGCCAAAGGTAAAGATACGTGTGTGCGGATACTATGTTTCTTGAAATCTCGAGGGGCTAAATAGGTGTTTCTAAAAAGTTCTTTCGCAATTCGATGTAGCGGATTTATAATAAATACGTGGGTTACACAGATTTGTCCGTAACTTATTCTTTCACAATTCAAAGCAGCGGGTTAGAATAATTACGAAGATGCCCCAGATTTGCCTGTCACTTATGCACGTAGTGTAACTTTATTCAAGTTAGATATAAATCTGTGTAGGCTACAGAGTAACATAGAAAGCTCGAGACTAAAGTAAACTTATTATCAGCTTGTTCGTTTTTTTTATCAGTCCAGCTTATCAACCATAGTATAATATTTTATCTCGGAATAAAACAGACAACAAAAAAAGTCAACTTATCAACCACAAAAATCATCTGCCAAACAAACCCATAGTGTTGTACCTCAAACTAAACTTGAGATATGTGTTTGGAGGAATCCAGTAGCAAATCAACAAGGCATATATACTCACAATTAGGCACAATCAATTAGATCAAGAGTGAAGCACAAATCGAATCAAGGACTCAAAGTAATTAAGCCAAAGTTAAGACACGATAATTTGTTTCCCAAAATTTGGTTCCTTCCAAGGAAGGACTTGCGTCTTAGTTGAGGAAGCTCCAAGCGACCCAAGGGTCAAGCTTAAGCGGGGTCTCTTCCAACCATTTTCTTTGCTTCACCATTGGTTTTCCTCCCTTAAGGAGGCGAACTCGATAACTTTACACTTTCACGCAACTCACCACAATCATGATCTCCTGGGGAGCTTATTGGACAACTCCTTGCCATCAAGTCTTGAATTTTGAAAGATAGAACAAACAACTGTTTTGAAACATTTGTAATCTAAAATCAAAACATATTTTGAGCATATATTTGCAATATGTTTTTAAACTATTTTGAGAATTTAAATGTTTTTGTAAACATATTTAAAAATAGTCTCAAGACTTTTTAAACTAAAACTTACACTTTTGACAACTAGTGTTTGAAACATATTTGTGAAGTTTTATTTTTGATAATAGAATAAAATCTATTCATGGCTTAATCAAATCTTAAAAATTCATTGACACATGCACAAAAAACTAATGCAAATGAATGAATGTAAGCAAGTTGATTACATTAACTCATTAACTTTAAAAATTATAAAACCACATTTTCATTCTCTGAATTGACACCAAACTAAATATATCTTAGAGAATTGTAGAAATAATACTAAAATCATTTTTACTTAGGGCCCATTTGGATTCAAATTCAATTAGAATGATTTCAATTCCAAGGATAGCCTAATCCATTGAGTGATTCCAATTCCTCCAAAATGAAAGGATCCAAACATCCCCTTAGTGTTTTCTAGTCACATCGCAATATGGAGATTTTAGGGTGTGAAAAAATCGATCCAACTTAGTGCCATTGTTACTAGCTAGGTGGGTGAGGTTATCCGGATCACATTATTATCTTCTGATGTTGTGTGAATCTGTTCCACTATTTATGCATTGGAGATTCACTGCAATATTGAGTCAAAATTAGATGGATCGTGTGGCTCAAACTCTACAAGGTGATAATAGCTCCCCATTGTTGCTATAAGGGCCTATTTATAAAATCATCATCTTCAAAATTTGTGGAGTATGAGCTGAAGCTTGGTCCGTTGAGAACATTTGAATGTAACATTTTGTTTTAGGATACAAACTCTAAATCTATAAGAGTTGTGACACTTGAGCTCCCCAAAACATCCATTAAGTTATTTCTATGGCAGGAAGAGAAGGGAGGGGTGTATAGGAGAAATATGACATAAATACACAGTTCCCTTATGGTTCGTAGAGGTGAGAAAGGGATATGACAATGATATTAGCAGTGGTAGCAAATAATGTCTACATACCTTTTTGTGGAAGTCCATTAACTCTTCAATTTTTTTAATTTGTTGTTGTGATAGAATCATGAGTTGATGAAATATCATAATGGTGAATAGAGCCAATCAAGCTAGTGGGATGGTGAAAGAACTCACTATATCTACTACTATAATTGTAACGGTAAATACAACTACAAGTACAACTACAACTATAACGATAACTATAACAGTATTATCAATTTCAACATAAACTCAGAAAAACTCGAATCCTTTAATTTATGTGAAATGTTATGATATATTGAATGTGCACTTGTCGTATAAACATTGTATCTCATGTTAACATACTTATGGACTGCTAGTTTGAGCTACAACTTTTAGGAATTCGGCTAAAAAATGGACGTTCTGTCTTTTGGTTTCTAGCTATTTATCTTTTGTTATTGACTTCTGTAATGAATTTAGTTTCTTAGCACACTAAAAACCAAAAAGCTAAGCCTCATCTCAGCTTGAAGCTTTTAGTTCATTTCCACAACTTTCTATCTTTTCAAAAGCCAACTCAATAGCTGAGCTATTTGCTTGAGCTTCTAGTAGCTGGCAGAAGCCAACAAAAAGCTGAAACCCTTATAAATGAGCAATGAACCCACAATTTTTTTTAGAAAAAAAAAACTCTCAGCTATCCTCAAAGTGATATTTTAAGTATGTAGTTATTCATACAGCTAGCAGTTTGACTGATCACATCAATTCCAATGATTGAGATATAGTTTTGTAGAAATGGGTTTGAAAAATTGGACTCAAAGGATTAGTTAATTAATGATGATCAATATGTACTAAAATATTGCAATATTTTATATTGGTATATAGAATAACCATAGCTGGAGACTAAAAATGGCTGCCAATCAAGACTTGCTTAAATGGTAATGTGGTAGCTAAAAAAGGATACCAATAAATACACTACCATTTCCAAAGCAATAAATATTCGACTAATCATTGGCAAATATATATGCATACTAATCCAGCTCAATTAAAAAGAACTTTCTTTTGTTACACAATTTTTTTACAAGCTTTCTAGTGGTAATTGACAATTGGGTCCAACTCTTGGTCGCAAGAAAGAATGACCCACTGCTCAGTGACTTGTGGTAAGAAGTTATACAAAATATGTTCTTCAAATCTCATAAGATTTCTTTGCTTTTGTACCTAAATTCCATCTATATAAGGGGTAGGGGTGGGTGCCTTCGTTCTCACCAAAACACAGTTGCTCCCACTCACAACAAAACATTCCTTATATTGCTCACATATTGGTTGTGGTAGTTTCGGTGTTGTTCCATTCCATTCCCATGATGGCGCCGAGGAGGGATAGGAGGTCAGGAGTGAGATTCATTGAGGATGGTAGGGACCGGAGTCTCACATTCTTCAAGAGGCGCTCCGGGCTTTTCAAGGCGGCATCTGATCTCTCCACCCTAACCGGCGCAAGGGTTGCGGTGGTGCTGGAGTCTGAGAGCGGGAGGTTTTCCTCTTTCGGCACCCCAGAGGCTAGCCCCATAGTTGACGCTTTCCTCTTAGGGAGTGCACCGACGGATCTTGATACCAGTGAAGCAGAGAGGGCTTCCATTACCAACTTGCAGAATGAGGTGTTCCAGTTGGAGAAAGACAAGACCATGGAGGAGAAGAGGAAGAAGGAGAGCATGGCGCGGACCAACAAGAAGATCCAGGAGGCCGCACCAAACTCAAAGGTGCCCAAGTATGCTTATGGTAACATAGAGGATCTTGATGCCACTGAGCTCTTTGAGATGTACCGTGGCCTCTCACGAGTAAAGCAAGAGATCAATGATCGTCTGCCTACCTTGCTCCATGAGAACACAAAAGTAGAAGCCCGTCTTAGAGATCCATCACTGCTGCAGCCCACCTGGTGGCGTTCCATGCCTCCACAAGTTGCGACACCACCACAGTATCCTCCATGGGCTCCCTTCCAAGCTTGCTTCCAACAACATTATCCATGGTCGTCCACATCTGCATCAGTGCTAGCAAGGTCAAGCTCCTCGCTTCTTCCAAACTCGGTGTTCCTACCATCACCGCAGGTGCCACAGAATCCGCTGCAACATCATCACCACCACCCTATGGCACCACATACTACTCTTGCTTCCAGTTCCAGTCTGCAATTCCAAACACCCAAGACGCCACCAGCAGCTATGGAAGCCCACAAACCTTACAGCTACCACATCATCAATGGTAACAGCTCACACCACCCATTCTCGTTTTCGCCTATATTGTCGTCTTCATCGACGCCTCAGCCATCATCGTTGCAAACAACGACTCCACCATCAGATGATTCATCCCCTCTATCGCTGTCACCGCAAATCTCATCCCCGCTGCATCTAGGGTCGTCGTCCCAGCAGCTTCCTTTCAATAATGTACATAACTACAACTCTGTGCAGCCACCTCAACATTTGATCCATTCCCATCAGCTGTTCTATAGCAGCTTATCACCTGAACTAGATGTTGAGTTGGGAAACATCGATAAGAGTGGAGGAGGCACCCAAGCTGGGGGTGGAGGTGGACACAATGAGAGATTTGGTTTGTCGTCTAGCCCTCAACAAAGTGATGGCGGCTTTGACGGGTGATGCCAGCTAAGTCCTTTTCCGCTGGAGAAAGCTCTGGTGGTGGTGGTGCAGGAGGCAATCTTGGTGGCCTCAACTTCGCTTGGTACTAGCTAGTTCGTGCAAGAATTGTTGTAGTTGGTTTGTCGTGTCGTTTTCAGTAATTTCAGTTAGCAAGTTAGCTATAGCTTGTCATTCATTAGGCAAGTAAATCAGGTATTCATTCAGCTTTTAGGTCGTCGAGTCAGGCTTGTTATTTATTTGAGTGCTTATGCATGTATGGTTGTATTGAGGGCCCAACTCTTGAAGTTTGTTTCATGAGTTTGATCCTTATGACATCTGTGCAATGCTTTTAAAATCTTCCATGTGATTGGTTCCTTTGAATGAATTGTTATAGATTGATAAAAATGAAAGGCGAATATTGTTTTCTTTAAGGCAGTCCCAATAGTTAAAACCGTGTACGATTTTCATACTAACCATGTGAGGAAGAAATCATACATAGAAACTCATTTATCCAACGGTGAAGTCTTGGCTTAATAAATGCAATTGCTTTTTTCCCTTACTCTCTCCAGCTCCATACTCCTTTCCATACTGCTCCGATTCGTCTTTCGTCAGGATAGAAAAAGCAGAGCCGGTCCATACTACTGCACTCTCTTTTCCATCGGTAGAAAAAAGCAGAGAAAGGTGAGGTGAGAGGGGAAGGCGAGGCGCATGCGAGCCTGACCGGCGTCCGCGCGAGCGCAAGAGCTGCTGGCGGCGTGCGCAGCCGAGTGCGGCGGACGGAGGCACGGGCGCTGTGGGCGAGCGCGCGAGCACCGCGGGCGCGGCCGGAGGCGTTGGCGGCGAGCGCGGGGGCGGGCTCGGCCGGCGAGCGCAGGAGCGGGAGCGGCAGTGGGCGACCGCGCGGGCGCTTCCGGCGGCGAGAGCGAGCAGGCGCGGCCGGCGAACGCGAGCAGGGCGACCGAGGTGGCGCGACATCCTGCTCTAGCGAAGTAGCTAGAAACGACTCGTTTCTCCCCATCGGTGTTTCTCTGGTTTCTTGGAGCCTCGTTGCGAGGGCCGAAACGATTTCGTGGACAAGAAACGGTTTCTTGGGATGGAGTCAGGATCGGAGTCTGCATCGATCCGACTCAGAGCGCCAACATTTGGAATATATATCCTCGCACCGTCGTCCGTCGTTCGGTTGCCTCTTGAAGATATCAGAGGATCCGAGAGTCTGGTTCGTTCGACTACAAGCCGGTTCTGTAGATAGAGTCGGCTGGAACTCGATCTCCGTGTGCAGGTAGATTACGAGTCGTAGTTAACACGGACACCCATGTAGCCATGTACAACCGATCGCTATAAAGATCCACCTGAAATAAACCATCAAACTTGAGACCTCGAAATCCCAATTCGCGATGCGAGACAAATCCAAGATATCTCCGACCCGGCCGATGGAGGACGCTGCAGATCGGGAGCCGCCCGGAGGCCACGGCCACGACCACCGTATCGAGGCGTCGCTGTTGCCGCTGAAGAAGAGGGCATCCAACTATAGCCGTGGCGGTGGCAGAAGGTCCGCCGCCGGCAACCCGTACGCGTCATCTTCGTCCAAGAAGAGACGGGTTGTGGCTGTGGACGTCGGTGCCGAGACCAAGCAGGAGGACACGGAGGCGGCTCCAGCTCGACGCCAACGGCGCCCAGCGCCAGCGCCAGCGCCATCATCTTCGCCGGAGCCCGCAGCGGAAGGCAACGCCGCCTTGTCCTGCGACGAGAAGCGCTTGAGCAAGGGCAAGTGGCTAGCCAAGGAAGACAACAGCCTGGTTCCCCAACCGGCGGTGAAGAAGAAGCTGATGCACGACAGCATCCGTAGCTTCATCCCCCAGCAGCATCAGCAACAGTTGATGAGCGATAATAGTAACCACCATCGCCATTATGCCGCCGCCGGCGCCTTAGGTCCGGCGCTGGAGCGGCGGCTAGCGGAGCTGGGCGCCACGCGACCGTGGCTGGTGCTCAGCAAGAGACTCGAGAAGAGCGACGTGGACGAGAACCAGAACCGGCTGCTGGTGTCGTGCAAGCGCAATCGCGAGAGCGAGAGCGAGAGCGGGGCGGAGGACTGCCCCATCAGCTTCTGCTTCTCGCCCGCCGAGAAGGTCCGCGTAAAGAACGAGGACGTCGGGCTATGCGTCACGGCCCTGGACCGGGGCGGCGCCCCGTTCGAGCTCACCTGCAAGTTCCTCACATCCAACAAAGGCTACCGCCTCATCTCCCAGTGGAAGAACTTCCTCATCCACAACGGCATGAACCTCAGCTCCCAGAGGAAAGGGCTCTGGCAGCGCGTCGTGGATGTGGAGTTGTGGGCGTTCCGGTCGCACCAGCTGCCGTTCCAGCCTCAGCTCGACGCCGCCGAGAAGAAGGTGGTCGCGGTGACAACCAGAGACAACAACGGCAAGAAGGTTAGGGTCGTCCAGCGGATTTCCCACCACTTGCATCCGGACGGCGCCCTCGGCTTTCTCCTGCTGCTGCACGAGAAGAAGAAAGAGGAGGAGGAGCAAGAGGAAGAGGAGGAAGACGACGGCGGCGACTGGGAGGGGCCATCGTCGGTGGTCCGTAAGAAGCGCAAGCAACCAAAAAGTGGTAAGCAGCGGGGCGCATCGGCGTCGGCGTCACCGCTATCCGACCCGGCGTTCTATGCTGCTGCGATCGGACTGGAACGGCTACGGCGGGCCGTTTTGGATCGGTGGCGGCAACACGCCGAAGGAGGACATGGGGCTAAGGGCTTGTCCAACTACGTGGCTAAATCGCCAGCTGACGTGGAGGGACAGCCCTCATCTGATGTTGGAGACGACGACATGGAAGGGTAAGCAATGATGGCGTTCACGTTTGTAAGATACTTCATAGAATTAAAGTTCATTTCGATTTCAGCCCCAGATTCTTAAACCGAGATTTCAGCTTACCAGCAAGCAACGAGCCTATATATATATATATATATATATATATATATATATATATATATATATATATATATAATAATAAAACCCTAAAATAGATGGTTACTGCCATGCATGTAACCTCGGATGAGGGGAAAACACAGCGATTTCTGATTTTTATTATTCACCTCAAGCAGTGGAAGACATACTAGACTGCAAAAACAGACTCTTGACCCCCTAGTGCTTGTTTGCCTGCTGTAATTCGATTTGTAGCTCCTCAATTCTACGTGTAAGAAAGATGTATACTTGGAAAAATTACATCAATGTTCAATGAACACGAAAGCGATTCCACATGGAAAATTGTGTGTATTCCTGACTAGTACAAGCATATAGATGTAAATAACCCTATACAGTTATCGTGAAGAAATAGAGTTTCAGCAAAACAGCAAGCCCCAACTGCAACAAGAATATCCCTGCAACGATCAGGAACCATCGCTCGCCAGAATTTACAATGTGCGCACGGAGATTTACAGCAACGAAGGTAGCAGACATGAAACCAGCAACGCCAGCAATCACCCATCTGAATATTTCTATTGGCACAATGGACAGAAGCTGTCACACACACACAAAAAAAAGAACTCAGTCAACCTCTAATGCTAAAGCAGTGTAGACTATACAAATACTCCAAATCATTTGAACAGGAAGTACACTAGAGAATCAGTAATAAATGACAGATATATCTTCCATGGAAGTAAAAATAGCAGACAGTTTTTTTTTTCTCATTTTGACAACTGATCCATAGAAAAGTATTTGTCCATATGAAACCGGTATCACTAGATTCATAATGAATCCTACTAACATACTACACAACTATATGGCTTGCAAAACCATGTAACGACAATTATTGTTGTAAAAGGGTACCTAGCAAACAAATTATATTGGTCAATGGTAGTAGCAAAAAAAAAAATTGACCCTTGGAATTGATTGGTTTCATTTTCATATTAACGTAGTGCAAATTCTTTAAACTCAAGCTTGCTGATTGCTTTACAGGTGTTAGAATCCAGTGAAGTTTTGCCATAGAAAAGAACAAATCTCAAGCAACTTTAACAATAGGCCATAGTGGCACAATATTGTAAACTAAAAGATTTGTAATTACTAAGTATATGTGCATCTTAGTAAGAACCTTACCGATGCTGGAATGAAGATGAATAGAGAGTATCCGTATAGGCACCACAGTTGCACTAGACCAGCAGGTGCTGAGAAGTACTTGAGAATAACATATAAAAGAAGAGGAACAAACGTCACGTAGCCATAGAATAAGCCAGCAGACCAGGTAACCAAGTTGATATCATAGTTCCATTCCTTCTTATGCCATTTGTGGGATAGGTAGGTCACAAAAGTAGCAATAGATGCAGCAACAAAAATCAGGGTGGTGCATGTCCAAAATGGCCCATACCTACAGTATACAAATTGAAACAGAAGGCATAGCAGATCAGTAGCAAATTACAAAGAATCAATCGCTCAGAGAAATATAAATTCTTCCAAGTGAGTCACATTCACCAAGTTCTATGTACTATTATCCAATTGCTAGTTACTAAGTTATAAAAATACCGTTCATAGTGTCCTAAATTGAATTGGTTGATAGTCGAATTGTTCTTTTTAGAAATAAGCATTCAAAGCAATTTCAGACATGTCCTACTTTCATGCAGATCCACTACAGTTAACCATACACAACATAGAGAAATCACAATTTAACTACAAATGGATATAATGCCTTCAAAAGGATATAATAAATTTGTGATATGAAACATATTAAATATTTGCAACAGGAAATACTGGAGTTCAACATACTGTCGAAATGGAAGTCCCAAATGTTTCTGTTTGAATGAGAATAAAGAAAATTGCAAGTACATATCTTCCAAGATATAGATATGATATGTTTCATTCATCATGTTAAACCGAAGAGTATTACATCCCAGGGTCAATCAAACAGAGTTACAAAAATCAAACAAAATGTGTCCACAAACGCTTCATTTGGGACACCAAATGAAAATGAACAATGAAAATTCCTAATTCCTATTGTGGTTAGAAAACACAGGGATATCTAGCATTTCAAACCAATAGCAAGTGTAAATACTAACAGCTAGTCCACACTTCCTATTTTCTGCAATGAACTCTACTTGAACTCCCGTAAAAAGGGCTCTGACATTGCAGCCACCATAAAATCTCAAAACAAACTCAAAGAATCATATCAGCAATCTTCAATGCTAGACAATAATAATTGTCCAAGGATCAGTTCAACCAAAAACCAACATATGCCGATCACAAATAAACTAGGTATTTGGAACAACCTAGCTATCATTGTGCAGAACCCAGATATATGTGAATGCATAAAACTACATACCATCACCCTCCAGCCAAAGCAAACACACTCACATTCAACAACCAAGAGCAATTTAATTTAATCTATGAAATAATGATAGCCAGCAAATATTAACTAAAACTCACAATGATCCATGGAATCTGCTACCTAAGGGAACATGTTTCAGTAATGCAGCAAAATTGAGCTATACTATGTTCTCTGCAAGGGGAACTGATGATCGAAAAGCATACAGGTCAGGGTTCTCGGAGGTCTTCTCCGTAAATGTGCCGCGGAAAGGGAAGACGGACTCCCAGATCCTCTCGACAACGTCGGAAGTGTCTACGTCGAAGTAGGGCTTGTATGCTGCCACGGAGAACATCCGGAACCAGCCGCCCTGCGCGGCATCATCGGACCCGGCGCTGCTGCCTCTGCCACCGCTTCCGGCTCCTCCGGCCTTGGACGAGAAGGTGTCTGCGCAGAAAAGCCACCGCCGCCAGGTCAGTGAGCCGGATCGGATCCGAAGAGAAACGTGAAGAGCACGGGAGCTGAGGCCGCGAGATCTGACCGTCGGCGTCGGTGGGCGGGCGGTAGGCGCCGGCGATCTTGCCCCTGGCCTCGGACGGCGGGAAGGTCTGGAGGCTGGAGTCGGCGAACCTGATGGCCGGCGGATCTGCCCCCGTGGCCGCCTGCGTGGTGTGGCAAGAGAGAGATAGTGAGGCCGGCTGCGTGCCGCGCGAGAGGAGGGGAGGGAGACTGGCAGAAAGGGCGGTTGCATACCGGGACGGATCCAGAGGCCTTGGGGTCGTCGAGGGCGGAGTACCCACGGCCGGACATCATCTTCGCCGGCCACGGCAGACGGCGGCGACGGAGCTGTGCTTCGCGGCGAGCAGGAGTGAGGAGTCAGGCCGGCCGCGTGAAGGAGGGGAGGGGAGAGCCGATGGTTTATGCGGGATCTGGCTGCGGCTTCCGCTTCTCGTTGGATTGTACCCAACTGGGCCCACTTGGCGTGCTCTGTTTACGTGAACCGTGTCGGCGCGGGCGGTTGCTTACGGGAGATGAAAGTGCTCACCGTCGTGTTGCTCTAACCAGAAATCACATCACATCTAAAAGATCACACTGACAGACCCTTTCGTTTCTTTCATGCAAGCCATGTGTTTTTTTTGTCGAATCAAAACATACATGCGCGCACCATCTACTTTGTATGAACATAGGTGCACACTCTATGTTGCTCTAAGCAGAAACTAGATTGAGAAGATCACTCTTTCATTTCATTAGTGCAAACCAAACATATTGTTCTTTTTTTATGGAGTTAGCATCATGTTCCAATAACTTGCATGGTGAGATGGTCTATGTTTGAAAACTATACCAACATTGTATTTTAAATTGTCTGTGTGAAATCAAAGACATTAAATGAGGAACGACATTTTGTTGGACTAGACGACACACCTCTCTCTACAAAAGTCTAAATCTATTGTCCTGTATTATAATATGTTACTTTGTAAATTGGTGTTAAGAGGTGGTTTGATCTAGGTGTAATGTGAAGGTAAGAGGTTGAAAAAGGAGCAAATTTTGATGCTTATATGGTGGGGTTGAAACAAATGATCATACCATGTCTACATGTTCCATATCTCAATTTCAATAGAGTTACCTAAGAGATGTCATTTGATGGTTTCCCAACCAACTACCTTAACCGAAGGGTAGTTGAAGTCTATTCGAATCTCTTACTAAATCTCACCCAGCTTCACTCTATAAGAAAATATAGGATGGGTGGGTGTTGGGTTTAGAAGCAACATGTTTTAAAGCTTATGCTGGCAAGCAAAATCCTAGCCACCGTCGAAGAGCGAATTTTGCTCACTCAATGAGTTCTTAGAGTATGTACCTGGAAGTCAAGGCTAGTCTACGTTTAGAACTAAATGCACCCTTGATCTATGAACAAGTTACTTAGGCACAAACTCAAAAAGGTCTTTTTTTTGCAGGCTTTGCTTGTGTCTGACACTGGTGAGATTTGATTCTCCTATAAAAAAGATAGTTTGTTCTTGCTCTATTTCATTAACCAGTATCCCCATCATAAAAATGTAGAACCCTTTAATGTTTTCTAGAAAAGCAAAGTTATCCTCTTCTCTCTAAAAAAGGCATGGGCATTAAGTATCATGTGCTCAGAATGTTTTCGAGTAAGCTAACGTATTAAGGAAATTATAGCATATTTAGCAGTTCCCTAATCTCATCCCTCGTCTCTATAGACCTATTATACTGAGGGAGATGGGATTATTTTCTTGCTCCAATAGCTCTCTTTTTAAAATGAGCATCAAAAATACTTCACTCAAGTAAAGGGAAGGTTGAACCTTCCCCAATATAATGGGACTCACCTAACTGTCACTCTCCCCCAGCGAGGTAAGGGCAAGGAGGTCACAGCAGGAAAGGTCTTGGCACCAGGAAGGAGGTTAAAGAGGAGGGACCATGACAGGGAAGGAGATTGTGGGGACGACGAGAAGCAAACAGAAGGGAGTATTGGAGGAGACCATGGGAAGGGAAAGACGAGAAGCATGTGAAAGAAGCCACGGCAGAGGAGGTTGTTGGGTTGGATGGATGAGAAGCACACGGAAGGAGATCACCGGCAGAGAAGACATGGAAGATAAGATCCTAACATGACATACAGTGCCCACATAAGCGTACTGAGGCTGATGTACCGGTGATCTGGCACAACAACTTTTCCAATAATCAAAAAAATAGCATGGTAGTCTATATTGGGGATAATCCAATAAATAATAATAATAATAGTATTGGTAGTCCATATTGGGGATGGATTATTGGCAAGTTGCTTGATATTATGTTCTATACTCCCTCTGTATTCAAAAAGATTATCGTTTAGGACGAGTTTTTAGTCAAACATTGAGAATATAAATCATGAATAATTTTTAAGTTGTTGAGTTTGAAAATATAAAAATCATATAAATAGATTTATCTTGAAAAATATTTTTATAAAAGTATACATATATTATATTTCAATAAATATTTTTCAAAAAAATAAGTGATCAAAGTTACACATTGGAGATCTTGTCGTTTTCTAAAACGATAAGTTTTTTGAGTACGGAGGGAGTACCACGTAAACGCGCAGGGTGTACATCTCGAACCAGTACCGTGCAGGGCATACTGACTCAACGAGTCATTGATACGTACGCCGCAAGTGGAGTGACAGCACATCAAAATACACTCCCCACAGCCAATCGAACAGGAGCATGCTATCATGCACAATTCTAAAGGCATGGCGGAAAAAAAAAAGGGAAATAACGAGCTCTAAAAGAGCAAAAATTGGTTCCGGATAAATATATAAACGACAGTTAATCTTCCTGTAGACAGCAGACTATTCTTTCTCCCGAGGTATGTGTTTGGTCACTAGCTACTTTTCAGGTTCCTCTCGTCCTGATAAATAGCCGTCATTTTGTAAAAGCCAATTCGCAGGCAAGGGCGATGTGATCGCTTCCCCATTTCTGTGAAACAAACGTAAATTGGCTGGATTAGCGTGCTTCAGTACAACAATTGGTTGATTTGGTTCATATATGTCAGAGTTGCAAACATAAAAGAAAAGAGAAATATGGATCCCAGTACCTTGGTCGGGAACCCAATTGTTTGTTTCAAAATCTCTTTGGGAAATGTATCCAAGACTTGAACAGTATGCAGACCTTCCGAGGCCCTAAATTATAACACGATTGCCAAATTAGATTGCTGAATGCTCAGGTGTTACATTGCATTAGCTTCAGAAGCATAATTGCTTACCATATGTAGTCTACTGTTCCCATGAATTTTCTGTTGTAGCTTGTCACTAGTGGTTCCTTGCTGGTGTCTTTTGTTCCGTCAAAATCCTGTTTGAATAGTTACCAATAGGAACCATTTGTGGGTAAGTGAAATCTATCTAGTTCTAAAATAACATTAACTAAAAGGAAACTAGTACATGTTCTACTAAATTTTTTTAAAAAAAACAGCATAAACTTAATGGTTGAAAATAAAATGTTGAAAATGCAGACAAAATAAAAGGAAAAAAGATTGTACTTGCCTCTACGTCAGTATATACACTCCTTAATTTCAAACTGTGTTCCATGAAAGTGCATTCATCCTTCCCAGTGGCAGCTTTTATTTCTTCTGGTGTCCACCTGTATGGATCATAATAGTAATACCCTTCATTCGAAGTAACCTGCTGAGAAGATGGTGAACTATCTGAAGTTTCTGGAAGCTGATCTTCCTCTTCAAGCAAGTGACCATTACCACCAGATAACTCTTCAAAGAAGGAAGGGTCAGAGTTCACATCTGTACAGGTAACTTCATCAGTTGCTGTATCATCTTCAAAAGCATGAGCATTGTTTTCAGGCTCATCTCTACAAGAGACTGAATGACTCTTTATCACTTCAGCAGAACACTGATCGAGACATGCATCTGAAACAGCGCTATTTGGTTGATGTACTGGTTCTTCTGCTCCAGTACTACTTTCTCCTTCTAGCTTCACATTACTCATCTGGTGAATGACATCAGTGACATTCTGAGAACCATTGAAATGAGATGAATCTGGTTCATTAAGTGCAAAAGTCTCTTCAGCAGACATGGATTCAGTAACATTTTCCTTTACATGAGGCTTATCTTGTGAGACAGTAAACAGTTGATCTGTAAGTTCTTCTGAAATCACATCACCAGCCAAGTTGTCTGAAGAAAGCAGCTGATTGCTATCAATTATTTCACAGGAACCTGACCTAAGAATCTCAGTACAAACTGTAGCTGGAGCAGACGGAGCATCTGCAATGTCAGGTCCTCCAGATTCAGTTTTGATCCCTCCAGGAGACCCTTCACTGGATTTGTCAGTGGGTTTACACTCTTCATCAGCATCAAAAGCACAGGAACTCTCTTCCAAACAGTTCAATAATCCTTGCTCATCAAGCTTAGAAGAGCCAGAACAAGGTACATTATTGCCACAACTGTAACTTGATTTGGAGTCCAATAGAGACGCTGAAGAGGTATCAGTTGAAACAGGTTCTCTTCCAGCAGGGGAAGAATTCTCCACCAACTTTGTTGTTTCAGTTTGAGGCTTACAACCATTTAGAAGAGTTATGTTTCCCTCTATATTGTTGGTTGAATAAAAAGGTGGATGGGATCTGTCACAAATAGAAAGCAACCGATGAATTGCACATCTATGCAACATTAGAAAAAGACAGGTTACAAATATGTAGGAAGAGATTAGCCAAAAACAAATATTAAACAATTTTAAAAAGCAGAAGATTCACCGAGATATATTAGGGCCAGTATATAGCCCCTGTGAATTACCACCGGTTTGCTGCCCAGATATACTATTTTTCGCAAGGCCAGACAAATTCAACTGCACAATTTGGAAGCTTTATGTAAGTTTCAGCTCCATGAAAATTGAAAGCAGTGAAGCTAATGGGTTGAAGTGAGAATAAAACATTACCTTTTGCTCCAACATAAACTTGTACAGTGGACTCTGAATAAGAAAGAAATGAGATAGACATTAAATACCTCGTTTGTGTTAATCATTATCATGGCAAAAACAGCAAATTACCATGTAATCTCAAATAGATAAGTAGAGATCCATACAGGAATGTTACCTTGGGTGTAGAGTTGAAATCTCCACAAAGTATCACTGGAGCATTATTCCACATCTTGGATAGAGTGTAAGCCTTATCCAGAAGTGTCCTGACCTGTAGGACCATAAAATCAGAAATGCAATATAAAGGTGCTTAGTAAATGGTCAAGAATGCAGAGGAAGGAGAAAAGACACTACAAAGAATATAGAAATGGTGTCAAGAAAGCATAAACCATCATGTATCATCATCTCTATTTGTACTGAATAGCATATAACAAAATAAAACTCGACTAGGGGGAAGAGACGTCCACCCTCACTAGCAAACTCATCTCAGGGAGATTCTCAGCATATAAAAAAAAATATAATAAATAATGTCATTTTTTGTTTAGCACAGACAATGTTCAACATGCTAAGTAATGTCATTTTTTGTTTAGCATATAACAAAATGATATTATTACTTGTTAGCATATTGGACATACGCAGCAACTCCATTTCTTTTATGCTCAAATTGAGTAAATATATATACTGTTCTTGATTTCAATACAAACAATAATAATCAGGTCAAGCAGCTAAAACAGGCAACAATAAGCACGCTATATATATGTTTCAATTAAACCAGGAAGTCAAAGGCCAAAAAGAACCACATCGAACAGCAGTGTACCTGACCAAGTTTGATGTCCCCTCTCTTTGGATTATAAAGAACATGAATATTACATATAACAACTTGTTTAGCTTGTTGTGGATGGTTAGAGCTGTAGACAAGAAAAAAAGAATAATATGTATAAATAGCATGATAGTTTTTTCTAATTAAAAAAAAAAAGGCTATGACACATAGATACAGTAACTACACACAACTCAGGATCATCGAGGATACAGACAACAGCAGGATAACTGCATCACAACTATAATTGCAATTACATCACCTTTACAGTAAGAAGTAAGAACCAAACATTCTAGGCGTCAAAACTTCTTGAAGCTGTGAACCAGATTCACTATGATAGTGTTGTACCTCCAAACTAAATATTAGGTATAACAGTTATCTTATCTTATAAAGAAAGTGATTTCCAAGGGAGCAAATAAGGATGACAAAATAATCTTCCATTCAGCTCCAGCATAAGCATAAACCTCATTTTTATTCAATCCGTTTATAGCAATCGTGTTGTATTTATGCTAGATCATTGATGATAGCAGCAGAAATTGAAGTTGGATTTATGCGGGTGCATATTGCATCAGTTTATACTATAATTTATTAATTTGTTTAGGCTAAACTATTGGTTCGAATCGGGAATAAGTTTAATCCTTTTCGTCTCTCAAGGTTAAACAGTAGCCTAAAATTTCTTTAAAATAAGGATGAAAGCAGACTGTATACTTTCTGAAGTCCTGAAATTGCAATTACCTTGTAGATAAACTAGTAGAGTCAGTTTGCACATTTTGAGGGAGCACCGACTGAACAATACAACAAGGAAATAAATAGCAGATTTAGATGTCCTACAAGATTAGCAGCATATAAAAACCAAAACTTTCGTTCAGGGGCTGATAAAGTTGCCCCAATTTTAACGAACCTCTAAAACACAGAGCTGTGCAACATTATCACGAAGTCCAAGCTTGTTGAACTCAATGTCCTCTTCATAGCGCAACTGGAACCTGAATAGACATGACCCAAGCTAAAGTTGGAATTTTTTCATATGTTCAGCATGGTGAAATGTGAAACAAACTTTGGATCACATCAAAATAAGGAATTTTGAACCAGTTACCTTGTTGTTCTCCAAAAAATAGCACATCCATCAGCTGCATCTCCAGTCCGTATCTGTCACCCATTCAGTAAAAAAAGGATTGCCATACAGTCAAGAAGATTCAAAAAGAAAAGTG